>JAPQWV010003004.1:0-47102 GCA_027422505.1 Craterostigma plantagineum
CGTATCCTCCGCTAAAATTAAGTCGACCTCTTTCAAAATACGTATCGCTCGAAAGGTCATATCTTCCAGATTGCCAATAGGGTAGGTACGAGATATAGCATGATCAAAAATAAGCATTTTATGAGGTTATAAGTGATGCGTTATGAATTATATGTTGAAGGGAGTAATTTCCGGTAGTGTGTAATATGTATTTTTAAAGAAAGAGTGATGTTTTTAAAAAGATATTATAAAAAAAATATCCCCCTCGGGGTGAGGGGGATTAGTCTTCAAATCGTTGAAGTCGTCGCCATCATATGCAAACTCAAGTAAGTCTGGATAGATGTCTTGTTCGAAAATTTCTAAATCTTTTAAACATGTTACTATTTTATTTTATATTACAAATATACTACAGTCATATGAACTCTACGTGATACTTATATCAAAAATATTGTATATGATTTGATAATGACTCTAAAGTATGTAATATTTTTAACAATTACAAATTATTAATACGAATATTTCATTAAAATAGCCTTTTAGTTGATATTGACTGGTTTGAGGTATTTTGATTACACTTCTCGTGTTTTTATTATCTTTGCTCCTCTAATTTACTTATTCATTTTATGTTACAGATAAATTATATCCGTGAAAACAAAGATGCAGTCCTTGAACGATTGGCAGTAAAGAATTTTAAAGACATGGAATTGGTTGACGAAGTCATTCAATTGGACGAGTCGCGTCGTAAAATTCAGAACGAATCGGATGCGATTGCTGCGGAAGCCAATGCTGCTGCCAAGCAGATGGGGATTTGATGCGTCAAGGAAAAAAGAAGAAGCCGAAGCCGCGAAATCCAAGTCGTCCGGATATAAGGAGCAAGTAAAGCCGTTGACCGAAAAACTGGCGGAAGTTGAACAAACATTGCAAGACAAGATTGTGCAATTGCCGAATTTACCACATGTATCCGTTCGGTAGGGTTTCTGCTGAAGATAATGAAGTGATATTGGAGTATGGGGTTGTACCGCAACTGGGAGAGTCGGCGTTGCCACACTGGGGACTGTTAAAGCAAATATGATATTGTCGATTTGGAACTCGGGGTAAAAGTAACCGGAGCAGGTTTTCCAGTCTATAAAGGGAAAGGAGCTCGGTTGCAACGTGCCCTCATCAATTTCTTTTTAGACCAAGCCGTAGAAGCTGGCTACAATGAGGTTACAGGTGCCTATTCTGGTTATGAAGATTCGGCATTTGCAACTGGACAACTCCCGGATAAAGAAGGGCAGATGTACCATGTTGGTGATGACGATTTTTATCTGATCCCCCACAGCGGAGGTACCGGTGACGAATCTTTACCGCGGTACGATTGTGAAAGAAGAACAATTTCCGATCAAGCATTGTGCGTATACGCCATGCTTCCGCAGGGAGGCAGGTTCATACGGTGCGCACGTCCGCGGCTTGAACAGACTCCATCAGTTTGATAAGGTAGAGACCGTACAGATTGTACATCCAGATAAATCATACGCGGTAGCTGGAAAGAAATGAGGCCTATATATACAAGGCTTATTGCAACAACTGGAATTACCGTACCGCGTTATGCGTTTATGTGGCGGAGATATGGGCTTCACTTCTGCGCTGACGTATGATATGGAAGTGTTCAGTGCAGCACAGCAACGCTGGTTAGAGGTGTCGTCCGTGTCCAACTTTGAGACCTACCAATCTAATCGTTTGAAAGTACGGTTTTAAGACGAGAACGGCAAAATGCAACTAGCACATACTCTTAATGGCTCAGCATTGGCACTACCAGATAATTGTAGCCTGTATTCTAGAAAATAACCAGACCGAAAAGGGCATACGTATTCCCGCCGTTTTGGTTCCTTATACCGGTTTTGAATGGATTGATTTGGCGTAACGACTTGTTACAGGAATATCAAAAGCCCCATAAAGTGAGAAGCTTTATAGGGCTTTTTTTGCGTCATACTTTGGGATTGTCTCGGTAAATACAACTTGCTAAATAATAAGGATATTATAGGACTTTATACGGACCTCGTTCGGACTATTCGGATAAAAGCGAAAAATGTGCGTTCTATGTCCTTAAGACTTCGCTCTAATATAAGCCATAATAAGGAACTTGATATGAATTTATTCTTTTCTCGGTTCCATTCTCGCTAAATACTGATCATTATCATCTTCAAAAAGAATCTGTACACCCAACCTTCTTCATGGGCGATTTTAATGAGTTCCTGCTGGTCGATATATAACCAAGGAAACGGTTTCCCGAGAATGCCCTTATATTCATACTGGAAACGGATCTCGCCCAAGTAATATTCCGGTTTAGGAATGCGGTATTCTTCGTATAAAATAGGAAATATCAGACGAATCAAAGAGCAGTTGCCCTCTCTCAGACAACAGCTTTTTGCTGTGACGAAGTAATCCCGTAACCCGGTGATGGTACCGGCAAGACCAATACCGTTCATCAGGAATAGAAGCGTGTCGTAATTTCCATTCTGCAACGTGAAGAAATCATGTTGAATAATATGCCGCACACTGCGTTTTTCATGATGCTGCACGCAGATTCCGATATTTCCAACAGCATCCACCTGAAAACCTTTATCTTGTAGGTATAGTGCATGGCTGCCGACACCAGCTCCTACATCCAGTACATGGCCATCACAAAGCGCAAGCGCAATATGTTCCAATTCTGGGAAATCGGTCTCATCCGGAAAAGACTTCAATAGGCATTTCTTCGATATCGCCATAACTGCTATGTAACAATAGCGGATCATTTAATTCTTGAAGCATGTGAAAATCATACAAAGCTTCTCCATATACATCACGCTCCATTAATCTTCTATTTTCAATATTTGTTTGGCAATAGCTATTTCGTTGCGGTCGCGGGGTGCTTACCCGGTTCATCGGAAAGTTTAATGACGGCCGTCCAGTCGCCGTCTTCCGGTTTAGCCTCTCCATTTTTAAAACGATATTCATGCGCGGTAGACCGACATCATTCGTGAAGTCCGTCCCTATACCGAAGGAGATGCCGATTTTCCCCTCGCAAAAGCGAACGATATTTTCGACTTTTCGTAGTCCAGTCCGTCCGAAAAAATGATGGTTTTCGACTGCGGGTCGATTCCTTGCTGTTTATAATGTTCGATAGTCATTTCGGCGAAAGTAATAGGATCCCCGCTGTCGTGCCGCACACCATCGAACAATTTGGATAATTTTTTATCGAATTGTTTGAAGAATACTTCCGTCGTATACGTGTCTGATAGCGCGATACCTAAGTCGCCCCGATATACGTCCGACCAATGTTCAAGCCCAAGCAGATTGGCCATTTTGTATCCATATTTCGCGGCATGAAACATGAACCATTCATGGGCGTGGGTGCCAATAGGTGTTGTTTCGTATTTCATCGCAAAATGTACATTCGATGTGCCGATAAAAGTCTTGGACGGGTGGTTTTTAAGGTGCGGATAACGAGATCGTGTACTTCGTAGGAATGGCGACGTCGGTACACAAATCGGCAATGGTGATATTCAATTTATCGTATTTTTCCATTTTATCTTCCGCTACTGGCAAACCTCTTCGTTGGCGACACGCGCCGTCCCGTCCATTTCGTAATACAGTTCGCAGATTAATGACATAATCGGCACTTCCCAAAGAATGGTACGGTACCAATAGCCATCTATCGTGACGGACAGCTCACCACCAGTTTGTGTAATGTAGACCTCATCGGGATCATAGCGATAACCTTGTAGGAAATCCAGATAGGTCGGGTCGATATAAGGACATTTGGTGCGTAAAAATTTCTTTCTCTGCTTTGGTAAGTTTAAGCCCTGCCATCTCGTTTAAAGCATCTTTTAGCACTTGTCAAAGCCACGAGGAAACTGGTGTGCCTCGGTTGATGAACGCATAACGGGCTCGTGCCCTAGGAAAAATTTACTGGCGGCAAATTGCATAGTGAATTTGTAGAAGTCGTTATCGAGAATGGAGGTGAGTGTTGCCATGTAAAAGCCTTTTTATGTAAAATTAGCGTGGTTAGTACGGAATTTCTATAGGGAAATATACGATAAATTCAGTCCCTACACCAAACTTTTATTTCATCGGCATAGGAAACTTGATAAGAAGTGAAACCAATGAAAAGATCTAAACCGATACATAAAAACAAAAAGCTTAATGGAATTTTTGTTAATAACAAGCCTCCTGTTTGCAAGAGCAAAACAGGAGGCTATCGCATCAATATAAAACAGAAGTTTTTATCTGCTACCTCGACTAGACGAAGAAGAGCGATTGCTTCTACTATTTGAAGTTGCCGATCCGCGCGACGAAGAATTGCTACTGCGTTGTACGCTGGATCTGTTTGAACTGTTCGAACGGTTTACACCGCTCGAAGAGCTGCTGCGCGAACGATTACCTGTGCAGGTGCGCTGCTCCGCTGGCTAGTTTGCTGCACGTTGCGGGAAGGCGTAGACTGCTGACGAGGCTGACTGCTACGCGAGGGCGTCTGCGTACGGTTAGGCGTAGTACGTTGTACCCTACCGCGATTATTTTGTTGCGGTTGTGTGGTAGTCCTGCGATTCACCTCGCTTCGTTGTTGGAGCGGTTATTAGACTGCTGACTCCGCGGTTGTGTCGCACGTTGGTTCCGTTGTATTGAGCTGCGGTTAACATTCGTCCGTTGCTCGTTAGAACGTGTTTGGCGCTGCGTCGATGTACCTTCGCGATTTTGGACGAAAACGGTTGTTCGTATTCGCGTTGTCCTTGTCGCCCGTTGATTTGTGTACGATTGGACGTTTATTGCCGCGTGTCGCTCGATTTTCGCTCGAGTTTCTGTAACGCTGATTGTTACGATTAGGGTTATCTCCAATATAACGTTCTGTCTTTTCCTATGTTTGACCGTGGTAGTGCGACTGTTGCGGCTCGATTCCGAAACTCGTGCAGAATTTCGGTTGCTACGGGTGTTGGCCGCTCTATCCGGACGGTAAATGGGAACCGAACGACTGTTCTACACGCGAGCGTCCAGGGCGCTCGGTCGTGCGAACGTTTCGAACAGCTACGCGGCGTCCAATATGACGTTCAATATCACGACGGGCCGGACCGCCATAATAGCGGTTGTTTTTACAATATAGGTATTGTTGATAATCGTTGTGCGATTATAGATAGCACGTTGACCGTGAGACCAATGACGGTGTATATGACGGTCGTAAATACGGCGTGAGGGAAGAAATACCCATAAGTTAATTGGGAGACCCACAGAAACCGTAACACCTACTGCAGGAGCCATCGGCGCCCATCCGTAATATCCGCCACCGCCACCGCTCTCCAATCTACCCATGCCGGACCCCATTCATAACCCGGAATCCACCCCCAACCGCGGTGGTTGGTGTAGACCCAACGACCGTAATGAAACGGTGCCCATCCCCAATCATAGTCGGATACCCAAGTATTACCATATTCGGTCATCGCCCAGTAACCGTTTGTACCGTACGGACGAAAATTAGCTTCTGCCGTGGAAACCAGATGTCACCGTAGGCAGCGTCTCGATCCAATGTCCGTATGGAGCTAATTCATCGTAAAATAAATCAAATGAAACTGAACCGTGAGGTTGAGCAGACACTTGTTTACTCGAGAAGACACTAAATGCAAATGCTATTAGTGTAATCAGTATGGGGAATATTTTTATGCTTCTCATGATCTTCGTCTTTTATAAATGAAACCATCTGCTGTCTGTATTGTTATGACTGCATAGTAATATAAAAGGTTTAATAAGTTGATCACGTTGATCTCATAAAAGTTTTTATATTTGCCGAGTACTTTTTGGAAACTCATACATACATGGGACGAAAAATAGAAAAATTACTTATCGAGTTCGCCAGAATCCATCGTTTTTATGATGAGCTTCCTGCGGAAGCGGTTTCCTCCTCCCTATGAATTTAAAGAGATTATCCGGCAGTGTTATGAAATAGGTTGAAATCGTTCCCATTAATCAGTTTGACAGGATTTATTGTAGGGTTCGTATTTACCAAACAGTCGCGCCCTTCTTTGGAAGAGTTCGGAGCAACATCTTGGTTGCCGGCCCTCATATCTATTGCCATTGTACGGGCGCTAGCGCCACTAGTGACCGCACTTATTGCCTCCGGAAAAGTTGGTTCTCAGATCGGCGCTGAGTTGAGTTCGATGAATGTGACCGAGCAGATTGACGCCATGGAAGTTTCGGGCACAAATCCAACAAAGTTTTTAATTTCCACACGTATTATTGCCACGACGACCATGATTCCCGTATTGTGCTTTTATGTGGCCGGAATAGGGTTGTTGGGAGGGATACCTCAGTATTCGGCAAAAGATGATATCAGTATTCTGCGCATTTTTCACACAGGTTTTCGAAGCTATTGCTGCCAAGGATATATATTGCTATGGTAATACGGGCAGTGGTCTTTGGCTTCACGTTGGTTTTGCAAGCACCTATGTCGGATATTATTCTTCCAAAGGAACAGAAGGGGTAGGTAAGGCTGCCCATGCCGCCGTCGTATCTTCGATGTTCCTTGTGTTTATCGAAGAGTTACTTATTGTTCAGTTACTTTCATTGATTGGGTAAACGGATATGGAAAAGAAGATTGTCAATATCAATCAGGACGACGTCGTTATCCGCGTAGACAACGTCAGTAAGTCATTTGGTGACCTGCATGTATTACGCGATGTCGATCTCCAGTTATTTAATGGAGAAAACTTAGTTGTATTAGGGCGATCGGGTACTGGTAAATCCGTATTGATCAAGCTGATATCGTCGGGTTTTTAAAACCAGATAAAGGCAATATTCATGTGCTAGGAGAGGTGGTAAATCAGTTGGATGAACGCGAATTGCGAAATTTACGCCAGCGTATTGGTTTTTCTTTTCAGAATAGTGCTTTATACGATAGCATGACCGTACGGGAGAATTTGGAATTTCCGTTGGTCAGAAATAAGCGTAATTTGACCAGAACAGAGATTAACAAAGAAGTAGAAGAAGTACTGGAGGGTGTAGGGCTATCGCAAGCGATTAACCAGATGCCTTCTGAACTATCGGGTGGACAACGTAAACGCATAGGGATTGCCCGTACATTGATATTGCGCCCCGATATCATGCTTTATGACGAAACCAACAGCAGGGCTTGATCCACTGACTTGTCTGGATATCAATTCATTGATAAATCAGGTGCAGGAACAATACCAAACTTCATCCATTATTATTACCCATGATTTGTCCTGTGCAAAAATGGTCGGAGATAGAATGGTGATGTTGTTGGATGGTAAATTTGAAAGGCAAGGAACGTTCGAGAAATCTTTGATTACGGACGATGAACGGGTGAAGCCTTTTTATGATTATAATTTTATCGATTAAAGATATATGAAATATTCACGATTGCAAACCGAACGGAGCGCGCTCATTGATGCAACTGAAAATAGACAATTATCAATAAATACAAGCATCAATGATGTAGTCTGGATATTCCATATGACAATTAAAAGCAAGTTTTATACATATGAATACAAACGAAAGGAAGCGTTCGCTTACAGTGGGATTATTCGTCCTGATCGGTTTGATTATTTTAGTTGCGGGTATTCTGGTATTGGGTACACAGGCAAAATAAATTTAGCAAGAATTGGTGGTGACGACGTACTTTCATGACGTGAAAGGGTTGAAAGTCGGAAATAACGTCTGGTTTTCGGGTGTAAAGGTAGGGATCGTCAAGGAAATAAAATTCCAGAGCATTGACGATGTAAAGGTAATAATGCACATCGAAGAGAAGTCCAGTCAGTTTATTCGGGAGGATGTCGTCACCAAGCTCGGTTCTGATGGTTGATCGGAAACGCTATCGTTACTTGGTGGGTGGAACGGACAAGCTCCGCCTATAAAGGACGGTGCGGTTATTAAATCCGTGACAGGTACGGATACAGATGCCATGTTTGCAACATTACAGACAAACAATGAGAATTTGGTGGAAATAACGAAAAACTTTGCGGTTCTTTCTCAACAAATGGTGGAGGGAAAAGGTGCTGTTGGCGCTCTAATGACCGACTCCACTATCGCGCTTTCGTTAAAAAAGTTCTGTGAACTCGTTAAATAAGGTGATGACAGATGTCAATAGCATCGGGGAAATCTCGCAGTTTTGATGGATAAGCTGAATAGTAATCAAGGGCTCATTCATGATTTAACGACCGATACGGCTGTTTTTGCCAGCTTACGGGCGTCAGCCTCCCAATTGCAGGACGTGACCACGACAGCCTCTACGTTGATGGAAAATCTGAATACGACTTCGGCTCGCCTAAACGATAAAGATAATGCGATCGGTGTATTGACTAATGATCCAGAAGCGGCAGCAGAAATTAAACAAATCCTGCGAAACCTCAATATGAGTACAGAAAAACTCGATGATAATATGAAGGCACTGCAAAGCAACTTCCTGTTTAGAGGGTATTTTAGAAAGCAACAAAAGGAGCAGGAAAAGCTCGCAAAGGATTCCTTATAGTTATTCGAATGGTGTGACGGATAAAGATGTTATCTACGAAGACACATATCTTGCCATAAACAAACGAGCGGGCGATATTGTCCAAGTTGATGATACCGGCGACAGGTCGCTAGAAGATATGGTGAATGTTTATCTTACGGCCAAATACCAAAAGCCAAATGGTGCTTTCGTGGGTGTTATTCACCGACTGGATCGGCCCGTTAGCGGGATGATTCTTTTGTGCAAAAACAAGTAAGGGTTGGATCGTATGAACCGGCTGTTTCACGACCGAAAGGTATCAAAAACTTACTTGGCCATAGTTCGATGCGCCCGCCTAAAGAGGCCGATACGTTGAAGAACTGGTTGCTGCGTGATCGAAAGAAAATGGTTACCAAAGCCTATGACCGGGAAGTGAAAGGGGGTAGTTTTGCACAATTGGATTACGAAGTTTTAGGTATCCTCGATGGCTACTACCTCTTGAAAGTAACCCTCTCACTGGGCGTACACATCAGATCGCGCGCAATTAGCCATATGGGTTGCCCCCTTGTAGGAGATAATAAGTACGGCTACCCTCGAGGAGCCTCCGCCGTACGATTTGTCTACATTCTCGTTCGCTGGAATTCATCCACCCTATCAAAGATGAAAAGTTGACGCTTACTGCAAATTACCGGTTGACGGTTTTTGGGAACGGTTTAATGTGCTGTTGAAGTCTAAATTATTATATTAAAGGTTTATACTTTTTTTGTTTTTAACAAATACTACTCGATGGGGTTTTACTAGAAATAAGTCAAAATCTACATGATATGAATGCTAAAAGACTGATAAGAGGAAAAGCCTTTATAAACGGACGATGGATAGAGGGTACAAATACATTTGATGTGGTAAACCCCGCCTCCGATACGGTTTTGAAAAAGTAGCAAATCTAACCGTAACCGAAGTACATGATGCGGTAGACGCAGCATATAAAGTTTGGTCATCTTTTAAATTAGTGATACCTCGCAGCGCGCATCCATGTTGGAGCGTTGGTATCAATTGATTATGGAGCATAAACGGGAGCTGGCGAGATTATAACGCTGGAATCGGGAAAAGCGTTGGGCCGATAGCTTGGGGGAAGTGATTATGGGGCATCCTTTGTGTTATGGTTTGCGGAGGAGGGCAAGCGGGCTTATGGGAGACCATGCCTGCACCGAAGATATCAAACAGAATACTTACAATTAAACAGGGAGTGGGGTCGTCGCAGCAATAAACACCATGGAATTTTCCACTAGCGATGGTGACGAGAAAAATCGCTCCGGCTATTGCAGCAGGCTGTACAGTGGTGCACCGCCCGGCTTCACAGACGCCATTGACTGCATTAGCGCTTGCTATTCTCTCGGAGAAAGCCGGCTGGCGGCTGGGGTAATATTAAACGTCGTGACGGGGACTGATTCTTCGGGCATCGGTTATGAGTTGAGTACAAATCCGTTAATCAGAAAATTATCGTTCACCGGTTCGACTTCTGTTGGGAAGTTATTGATGAAGCAACGCGCGCAGATAATGTAAAGAAGGTTTCTTTTGGAACTTGGGGGAAACGCTCCATTTATTGTATTGAGGATGCGGATATGGAGGCTGCTGTCGAAGGCGCTATGTTTGCGAAGTTTCGTAACGCTGGACAAACTTGCGTAGCTATAAAACCGATTTTTAGTACAGGATTCTATTTTGATAAATTTTCAGAGCGATTAGCGGACGCTGTAAAGCATTGCACGTTGGGAATGGATTGGATAACGGTGTTCAGATCGGGCCAATGATCAATAAAAAACGGGTTGGTCAAAGTCCAGGAACATGTGGCAGACGCTATTGATAAGGGAGCTCGCATATTGACAGGAGGTAAGGTAATCGAAGGATTTTTTTACGAACCTACAGTCCTAGTTAATGTACCCGAAAATTCGCTGATTGCAAAGGAAAGAAAGCTTTTGGGCCAGTAGCTTCGCTATTTCGGTTTTACTACTGAGAGAGGAGGCTATCCAAATGGCAAACGATACAGAATTTGGACTCGCGGCCTATTTTTATAGTAACGATGTCACCGTTGCTGGCGCGTTGCAGAGGATGCCATTGAAGTTGCTAGTATGGGACGTTGAGTGAACGAGGGGCGGATTTCATTTGCTGGAGCAGAGGCGTTTGGCGGAATCAAGGAATCTGGTGTCGGCAGAGAAGCTCAAGGTATGGCCTGGACGAATCCAAGAAATAAAATATATAAATTTTTGGCATGGCTGATAGATAAATGGCGGTGATTACGCGAAACCATAAAATTTTGGTGTATTTTTGTGCATGATTTCGAATGGAAGCCCCCTGTTGGTTGTAGCAAACATTCATCGTGTTGGGTATCTTATGTTATACGGAGGTATCTGCCCAATGTGCAATGTGTTCTTAAACGCGAGAGAACCGCGCGACCAATGGCAATAAAGCGCAAGGTAAAGGATTGAATGATGGTATCCTCTTTCTATTGG
Source organism: Craterostigma plantagineum (assembly GCA_027422505.1). Taxonomy (NCBI): domain Eukaryota; kingdom Viridiplantae; phylum Streptophyta; class Magnoliopsida; order Lamiales; family Linderniaceae; genus Craterostigma; species Craterostigma plantagineum. Next base: position 10,942 of record JAPQWV010003004.1, read on the forward strand.
CTATTCCCATCTGATTGCCATAGGAATTGGTCTATTGTGGTATAAAAAATACCGGAGAGAACAGTTCAAAAAAAGTATCACCTTTTGGAGAGCAAATCTAATATGGCAACATCTAGGTTTTCGGCGATGATACATTCTAAATGTCCGAATGCAGGGTTGGGAATGTCTTTTGAAGGAGCGGCATACGGTTTTAAAAAACAAAAAATGCACGAACACTGTCCGCATGTGGGCTAAAGTTCGAAATAGAACCGGTTACTTTTATGCGGCGATGTATGTGAGCTATGCTTTTTCCGTCGCAGAAGTAGTCACTTTAGGTTGGCAACAGGCCTGTTTGACAAAAAGTGAATCACCTTGGGTATATGTTTTAGTCCTTTTGGCGGCTATACTGATTTTTGCACCGTTTAATCTTCGCTATTCTCGCTTGGTATTGTTACATTACCTTTCGCCAAAAATTATTTATAACCCGAGCTACCAGATGCCTTAAAAAAGGACTAATAATCCTTTTTTGAGTTTATTATTCCAGCGATAAATATTGCATCTTGCTGTCAAAATAAAAGCTTTCTCGGTATGGTTGGTCGCGAGATACGTTTGTAATTCGGCTACGACATCTTCTTGAAACTTAACGATTGCGGCGTGGTCGGTTGCCAGAACTGTACACAATAAGTGTTGCCTTCGTGGGGAGAGTCCAACATTTTTAACAATGTCGTCTCATAATCTTGCGCGTAAATGTGATTTGAGCCATTGAATCACTTTATGGTGGCTGCTATCCTCGACAATAACGGAGATATTATATAAATCATGCGCAAAGATACGGGAATAACAAGAAATGAACAAAACGATATAAACCCCGCGTATAGTTCTTCTATAAAATATCCGCGATTGTGGCATAATACGAACGCGAATGAAATATAGATAACCTTGTAAAAATAAGGTTGCACATACTATATTTAATAAAAAAATAACAATATTTGAAATTGCAATAGATTGGAATATGTTTAGATGTTTGCTTTGGGTATTTGCTGTATGTTCTTTGTCGCTTCCGTTTCATGTGAAAACAAAACAAAATACGAAGAAATTAATCCCCATTGAAGATTTTTCGTCAAGCCGGAAAAAAGTAACTTCAAAATATCCCCGGATGGTCGTCGGATTGCTTATTAGGGATAGACGACCATTGCAGGAATATTTTTGTTTTGGATTTACAGAACAAAAAGAAATCCAAACAACTTACCTATCAGTCGGATATGAATGTGCAGTATTTTTCTGGGCGTCTGACTCCTTGATCATATATTCCAATAGTCACTCACGCAGGATAGTCGGCGTATTTATAGTATCCTTGTCGACACGGAAAAAACAACACCGTTATTGCCCGTTAAGAAAGCTCGATTACGGTGTTAGCACCGCATACATTATATGGAGATTATTTGCTTGCTACGCTAACGATCGAGATTCGACCGTATTCGACTTGTATAAAATTTTTGTAGATGGCACGGCTCCCGAATTATTGACACGTAATCCGGGCAAATATTTCCAAAATGGTTTTCGTCGCCAGATGGAAAGTACGATTGGCGATGACCAATGATAGCGTACAAGAAAGTATCTTGTACAGCGGAAGAGGATATGCCTTTCGACAAGTTACCACAACCGATTACCAGACATCGATAAGACCTTTGGGGTTTGTGAGGGACTCCGATACGCTCATCTATGCGCTGTCTAACCTAATAGAGATCGATTGTCTTTGGTGGAATACAACGTGTCTACAGGAGAAGAAGAACGGTTAGTCTTCGAAAATTCAGAGGTAGATATTGAGCCAGTCGGATATGCTGAACATCTGCAAGAACTTATTTATAGCCAATACACGATTAATAAGGTGAAAAGACATTTTTTTTCACTCCACCGTTCAACAATATTTCGAAAAGCTTTCTGCGAAATTCGATAACCAATCTATTGATATTATTGATACAGATACCAGTATGCGTCAATGGCTTGTTAAAGTTTATACGGACGTAGATGCCGGTGGAATTTATCACTATGATGTGCAACGCGATACAGCGGAACTATTGGAAGAGATGAATCCGAAATTATCAGCGGTATCCTATCCCGAAAGAACCTGTTGGTTTTCAAAGTCGAGATGGTCTGACATTGCATGGCTACCTAACTTTTCCACTAACCGGAAAGCGGGAGGGATTGCCGGTAGTCGTACTGGTACACGATGGACCCTATCGTCGTCGCGAAACAAGTGACTTTGATGCGGAGGTACAGTTTCTTGCAAACAGAGGCTATTTGTGTTTCAATTGAATTATAGAGGATCGGCAGGCTATGGAAAGAAATTCTGGGGCAGCTGGATTCAAGGAATGGGGGGGGAAGATACAAGCCGATATGATCGACGGCGTGCTTGGTTGATACATCAAGGGATTGTCGACAAGAATCGAGTGGCTATCATGGGAACTGGTTTTGAGGGTATTCCGCGTTACATGCAGCTACCTATAATTCATCCTTTTATAAGTGCGCTATCTCCATGTCGGGGTATACCAATTTATTTACCTATTTCAGAGAAATTCCGCCTCATCATCAACACTACCGTTCGTCTTTTCTACAATATAATCGGTGATCCAGTTACAGAATACGAGATGTTCAAGGCAATATCACCCGTCTTTCACGCAGATAAGGTGAAAATCCCGGTGCTTTTTTGCACAAGGAGAAAAGATAGATTCAGTTCGTTGACGGACGCAAATCAATTTGTACAGAAATTGAAAAAACAATAATGTGCCGATTAAGTATATATATAGAAGAGGAAGGGAAGAACGATTTAGAAGCGAGGAAAACATTATAAACTATTATCAAGAAGTAGAGGCTTTTTTAAATAAGTATCTATAACCGCATGGCGTATAACCAGCTAAAATACCGAAAGAATTTTGGGGTTGCTGATTGCTTTTGTAATATTGGTGACGATATTATTTGTGGCGCTATGCTCGCGGCTCGATCTATGATCGCGAATTTATCGAAACAGAATTTAACAACAGAAAAGTAGAAGTATTCGATAGATCCGTACAGCCTTTCCATGAGTTTTTAATGATAAGATCCCTGAGATATCGTATTATCAAGGATATTTTGGACTCCGTAAAGCCGCTTCATACGTTAACGATGTTATTCGAAAATATCCTTTTGTTGATCGCGTTCTTTTTTACGATATTGTTATCACGAATTCCGATTCCATAGATTTAGGTATCAAGTATAATCACTTGCTGCTGTACCCCAAAACATAACCTCTTTCCATTTAGATAAAGAAAATAGTTTATTGCCCAACGTCCTGAAAACACACAAAACACGCGCTTTTATAGATGATTTAACACGATGGTGTTGAAGTTTGTCGGCTTTTTAGACCGTGTAATGAATCGACCAGTATGTCGGACGATGATATTTATCGCGTATTTACACGTTGAATCCGGGTAAGGTAACTTACATGAATATTCCGCGTATTTCTGACCTATTGGTGTATAAGCATATGATGTTAGCGCCGGATACAAATATTGTTGCCTATGATCAGGATATGTTCATGTTTTTAATTGATCCCAGCAAGATTCAATTAAAAACGTCGCTTTAAATTTATACGAAAAATTGAGATACAACCCATTGTTTCGGTAGCGGAGTGATCAGAATTTCTATCTGCAAACCGAATTGCCCTTCCGGGAGCATTGTCTGATTATAAATTGCAGTATACCAGTTCCGAAACATTTATTAATAAAGAAATTAATAGACGAGTTCTTCCCAGTCAGCCTTGGTATATCGGGGGTATATCTCATATTGATCTTGATCGCTTATCTGATTATCGAATGTAACGATCAATAGTAGACTGTTCCAGTTGCAGATGATGATTTTATCAAATCTAACCCACGAATTTAAGACACCCGTCAGTGTGATTAAGATTGCTGGAAATAACATTCAGAGCAGTGAGAAGCTTTCAACGGAAGAGCAACGTATGTACGGGAAGATTTTAGACCAGGAGGCCGACAAGTTGAACAGTTTGATGAATAAGTTGTTGTCATTTGCCAAATTGAAAAACAAATCGATTAAACCCAATAAAGAGGAGGTAGGCGTAGAGGAGTTTTGTGAACCGATTTCGAGGCTGTCAGATTAAAATATCCTGATTTAAACTTTTCTATGTGATCGATGTCCAAAACAATATGATGGTGGATACAACACTTTTATTGAGTGTATTCCAAAACCTGATTGACAATGCTTATAAGTATTCGGAATCGGAGCGAAAGTTCCTTGATATCGACGTGCAAACAAAACAAGAAAAATTTTGTTATAAAGTTTAAGATAGAGGGATAGGTATAAATAAAAAGGAATTTAATAGTATTTTTAAAAAAATTTTATAGGGTAAAGAATCAATTCAACCAACAAGGAAGCATTGGTTTAGGTTTGGCGTTCTGTAAGGAAATTGTAGATTTCATGGGAGGCGAGATTAAAGTGGATAGTGTGCCGATCAAGGCACCACATTTACACTGTTCTTACCCTAGGACCGAAAAGAACTAAATAATATTATGAGTAAAGATATCACTATTGCTGTAATAGAAGACGACGAAAAAACTTACGTTTTTTGGTAACACACCGTTTGCAAACGGAGGGGTACAAAGTTATTCAGGCCGCCACGGCCTGGAGGCCGAAGAACAAATACTGCAAGAGAAGCCCGATGTCGTTCTCTTGGATTGGATGCTTCCTGGCAAAGAAGGTATTGATGTGTGGGAATCCGTGCGTCAGGCTGGTTTTGAGAATATCATTATTATGATGACTGCGAAATCACAAGATGTCGACAAAATTGATGCTTATAGCTACGGTGTAACCGACTATATTACGAAGCCGTTTAATATGGACGTGTTTGTCGCTATGATCGAAAACAAAGTTCGATTCTTCGTTCCCAAAAATAGCGATGTGTATACTTTTGGCCAACGGAACACCACCCCACCATACATTCCTTGGTAAGAGATGGACGTAAGATCGAGTTAACGATCTTGGAAAATCGAATATTGCTTTATTTTCTACAAAATGTGGGAAGGAAATTACACGAGAGGAGCTTATGGAGGTTGTTTGGGGTTATAGTTCTAATGTCAATACGCGAACGCTCGATATGCACGTGGTACGGCTTCGTAAAAAAATCGAAACGAATCCGATAAGCCTCATTATTTACAGACTGTCCGCGGATTAGGGTATAATTTGTCGATACAGACGAGCAAGAATATAAAAAAAATTTGTTTTATTAGAAGTTGCTCACTATCTTAGCAGACAACGAGCAAGACCATGTTGTCCTGACAAGGGCGGTATGGTCTTGTCTTTTTTAATTTTTTTTGTAAACAAATAAGAAGAAATATGGCAGAAGTAACTTATTACACACAAGAGGGTTTAGATAAGCTGAAGCAAGAGTTACACTATCTAAAAACGGAAGGCCGGGCGAGTATTGCGAAAGCCATAGCGGAGGCCAGGGATAAGGGAGATTTATCCGAAAATGCGGAATATGATGCTGCGAAAGAAGCACAGGGTTTGCACGAAGCAAAGATGCTAAGCTAGAAGGCGTTTTGGCCAGTGCCCGCCTAATCGACGAATCTAGTTTAGATACGTCAAAGGTATTGGCGTTATCTTATGTGAAAATTAAAAACAAGAAAAACAACGCTGTAATGACCTATCAGCTGGTGTCGGAGACAGAGGCTGACTTGAAAGCCGGAAGATCTCCGTAAAATCTCCTATTGCGCAAGGTCTTCTTGGTAAATCTGTAGGAGAAAGTAGCCCAGGTGGAAGCTCCCGCAGGTGTTATGGAGTTCGAAATCTTGGAAATCTCAAGGTAAAAGATATACGGTTATGTGCGGTTTTCTGCCATAACCGCACATCATCTAAGAAATTAAAAAAACGGTTGCGAAAGAGCAACCGTTTTTTCTTTACTAGAATTTTCCAATGCGCGTATGTCGTCTGGTTTTTTCTATTTGGATTTGTGCATTTTTGTTTATCTATAAGGGCATACATGAACTCATTTAAAATTCGGTTCGTGAATACTGGGCATTTTATGTAAATTTGTTTGTTTTGTTTAAAAAAAGATAAAAATGTCAACAATTTTTTCAAAGATAGTGTCCGGTGAAATTCCAGCTTATAAGGTAGCGGAAAGTATTGATTATTTAGCTTTTTTAGATATTAGTCCTTTGGCTAAGGGACATGTATTGGTGATTCCGAAGAAGGAAACGGATTATATCTTTGATATTAACGATGATGAATATATGGGTATGTGGGTGTTTGCAAAAATTGTGGCCCAAGGTATAAAAAAAGTGTTTTCCTTGCCCTAAAGTGGGGGTTGCTGTAGTCGGTTTAGAGGTGGCACACGCGCATATTCACTTAATACGATAAATAAAGTGGACGATATGAATTTGCGCGCCCTAAACTGAGCTTGTCAAATGATGAAATGATGAAAATAGCGGAAGATATCAGAGAAGCTATTTCGGAAGTAACTAATCCATAATTAATGATGTCTAATTGGAAAACGAAAAGATTTCAGTTCAGCTGGTGCTGATAGAATAAATGGAAATTATGCAAGATTTATGGCTATCCTTTCAGCAGATGATGGATCCGGAGTATTTATTAAGCCACGGTGGATTCTATCTCGTAGTGCTGATCGTTTTTGCTGAAACAGGTCTTTTCTTTGGCTTCTTTTTACCAGGAGACTATTTACTATTTCTGGCAGGATTGTTTTGTGCGTTAGGGAAAATAGACGTCGATATTGTGACGATGTATATGGGAATTCTCGGAGCCGGTATTTTAGGGAATTTTACGGGATATTGGTTTGGCTATCGAACGGGGCCTGTACTCTTCAAAAGGAAAGATTCTCTTTCTTTCAAACGTAAATACGTGATTATGGCAGAAGAATTCTATCAAAAATATGGTGGAACAGCCTTTGGTCATCGGTCGTTTTGTACCGATTGTGCGTACCTTTGCTCCGATATTCGCCGGGGTCGTGAAACTGAATTTTAAAAAATTCGTTTTCTATAATATCTCCGGTGCGTTCTTATGGGTCAGCTTACTCACGTTGATGTGGTATTTTCTTGGTGTTAAATTCCCCGCTATCATTAATTATGTAGAATATATCATCGTAGCATTGATTGCTATCGCCTTTCTACCGATTGTTATCGCACTTTTTAAAAGGTGGTTAAAGAATAGAAAAAAAGAAACAAATAAAACAAACAGTAATAACAGTAACGTTAATTAATTAATGAACAAACAACATCCTTGGCATCAGATAGCTCCCGTCAGCGACGTGCCAAATCGGTCAATGCAATCATTGAAATTACAAATGGCTCTAAAGGGAAATACGAATTAGACAAAGAAACGGGACTTCTTTTACTAGACCGTGTTTTGAGTTCGTCGGTAGTATACCCTGCCAACTATGGTTTTATCCCGCAAACGTATTGTGATGATAAAGATCCATTGATATCTTGGGTTTTTGCTCGGTAGATATTTTGCCGATGACATTGGTTGAAGCGAAAGTTATCGGTGTAATGAATATGATTGATGGCGGAGAACAGGATGATAAAATCATCGCCGTAGCAAAACATGACCCTAAATATAGCTATCTGAACCATATGGAAGATTTGGCACCGCATATTATGAAAGAAATCGTTCAGTTTTTGAAAGCTATAAGGCGCTTGAGAAGAAAAAAGTGAGTGAGTGTGGACGGTATCCACGGTCGTGACCGTGCGCAGGAGATTTTATTGGAAAGTATCGAATTATATAAAAAGGAATTCGGTAATAAATAATCTGTAGCATGGCTCTCGATGTTTTTTGGACGGTATTTTTGGTTTTGGCTAATGGTTTTTTCGTTGCTGCGGAATTTGCAATTGTCAAAGTTCGGGCTTCGCAGATTGAGCTTCAGGCAAAATCGGGTAGCAAAGTTGCCAAAATTGCTAAGAATATCACCGAACACTTAGATGGCTATTTAGCGGCTACACAGCTCGGGATTACATTGGCTTCTCTTGCTCTGGGATGGGTGGGAGAGGCTGTAATGACCCGAATTGTTCATGAGTTTTTTGGTTTGTTCAATGTCGAGTTGACTGGAACATTAGCGAAAAACTTGGGACATGTCTTAGCATTTGGTATTATTACATTTTTACATATCGTTTTTGGGGAATTGGCGCCAAAATCGATAGCTATACAACGGCCGGTGGCAACAACCATGCGTATAGCGGCACCATTGCAGTTCTTTTACTACATTTTCAGACCAATTATATGGGTGTTGAATGGGTTTGCTAATTTCTTGTTACGCCTGATAGGCATTGAAGTAAACCCGCATGACGCGCATCACTCTTCCGAAGAATTACAATACCTGTTAGAAAAGGAAAAGAAAGTGGCGCATTGAATAATGCGGAGCACGAACTTATTAAGAACGTTTTTGATTTCAATGAGCGTATCGTAAAGAATATTATGGTACCGCGTACAAAAATTGTTGCCGTAGAAGTTACAGATACTACAGAAGAACTCATTACGACAGCTACAGAGGAAGGTTACTCCCGAATCCCAATTTACGATGATAATATTGATCAGATCGTGGGAATCGTACACACGAAGGATTTATTGCCCATTATTGTACAGGGGAAGGAAGTCGTCTTAAAAAATATCATACGTAAGCCTTATTTTATTCCCGAAACGAAGAAAATCAACGACTTGATGGCAGAATTCCAGCAAAAGCGGATTCAGATTGCTATTGTTTTGGACGAATTTGGTGGTACGGAGGCATGGTAACACTGGAAGATATCGTCGAGGAATTAGTTGGCGAAATTCAAGATGAGTATGATGAGGAAACACCGTTTGTGAAAAAATTTCGGAAACGGATATATGGTGGATGCCGGTGCTAGCGTACACGACGTTAATGGATATTTACCACTAGAACTACCCGAGAGTTCTGACTATGACACCATGCCGGTTTAGTGAGTCACTATTTTGTTTGAAAAGATTCCCGATGTGGGGGAGGTTCGCGTGGCCGCGGGTTATTCATTCACGATTATGAAGAAAACCCAGCAAAACATTGAATTCGTGAAATTGGAACTGCTAGAGACACCATACTGATATTGATGAAGAGTAGAACCTCATAACGTTCAAACATGCATTTGTTTTACACACCCACTATCGAGCCGCATTATACAGAATTCATGCTTACCGAAGACGAAAGTATCATGCTGTTCGGGTGCTGCGCCTAACCGCTGGGGATGACATCTATTTGATTGATGGTGTTGGAGGGTGGTATACGGCTAGAATTTTGGATCCGCATCCCAAGCGAACAACATTGTCTATACTGCAGGTAAACAGGGTTATGAAAAGCCAGCATATTACTTACATGTTGCCGTAGCACCGACTAAAAATATCGATCGGATGGAGTGGTTTTTAGAGAAGGCCACGGAAATTGGTATACAGGAGATCACACCGATTATTTCGGATCGTTCGGAACGCAAAGAAATAAAGTTGGAGCGCTTAAATAAAGTCGTTGTCTCGGCGATGAAACAATCGCTTAAGGCGTACCCTCCTAAGATAAACCCAGCAATTTCGCTTTCGCATTTCTTCGAGCAGATAAAATCAGAAGAATATACCACCACAACGATTGCGCATTGTGCCGAAGGGCAAAAACAATATTTAGCCGATATTTGTTCGCCGGAGAGAAATATTTAATCCTGATAGGACCCAGAAGGCGATTTTCTAGAACGAAATTGCACAGAGGGCGTTTCTTTAGGATATCAACAACTGTTTCGATTAGGAAGCAGTCGTCTCCGACACCCCGAACCGCTGCGCTAGCAAGTTGCATGGAAATAGCGCTACTGAACCGTTCTTTTTAAAAGAAGGTTTTCTTTAATCAAATTTCTTTACTCCTTTTTTCTTGACAAAAAGGAGACAAAAAGTCAAGACTGAATATCGTTCTGCTATTTTTCTTTGTCTATTCCTAAACAAAATAAACTCGCTATGCTCGGACAGTATTTTGTTTTTTACGGAATAATCTTCAGAAAAATGGCCGTAGAACGATATAAGGTCGTTTTTAATCCGCACAGTAGCTATTTATTATTGATCGTTCATGTCAACGCGGGTGCACTATCCTTCCTTAACCTTAATTGTCGCATCCGGATTTTTGACAACTGTAGAAATCCTCTCCTTGCACTTTCCGCCCTTCACAAAACATCCGAAGCGACGAGCTTTTTGTTTCTTTTTCGCGGAGAAAAAGAAAGAAGAAAAAGTTATTTAACTAACACAGCATCTACAATTTGAATCTCTGCATTCCCCTTTAGAGGTTCCGGATTAAACACATTTTACCTTTTACCTTAATGGGTTCCTCTGTAAACCTTACAGATTCCGTCTTCATGAAAATTTCGACCATGGGAGGTATACCATTGCTTCCACAGAAAGCGCATTGCATAACGGGAAGCACCGATAGCATAAACGTCTGGTGATTGCGACCACTGTTTAATGGCACAAGATAGCCCGGAAGTTCTACCACTTTGTTTTCTAAGGCTTTTAGAACGGGTGGGTGTGGGGGGTATATACCTTTTTATTGTTCTCTGTAGTCACTTTATACATCATTTTATCGACAGCTTCCCAAGTGCTGTTCATCATAGGCGTATGGTCAGGCACATTGGCATCTGGAAATTGTCCGATTTGAGCTTTTGCCAAACCCGATGTAAATACAGTAATAATAAATGCTAATATATAGATCTTTTTCATCTTCATTTATCTGCTAAAATTGTTGAAATGGATGTTTTTGTAGGCTTTAATAGCCGGAATAATTGCCGCTAAGATGCCGAGCAGGCAAGCAGCGAGGACTAAAACCAGTTCCCGTCCGTGAATATGAAAAGCCTCCATAAAATCTGCACTTTCAGTGGTTTGCTGACTAATAGCATACAAGGCCCCATGTCCAAGCAGTAATCCAAGTACTCCACCTACCCATGTAATCACTAAACCTTCGACTAATACCAAGCTGAAAAGTTTAGTTTTAGATGCGCCCATTGAACGCATGATAGCGAGGTCGTATTTACGCTCTTTCAAAGCGTTATAAAGACTAATAACACACTTACCTGCGATAAGCATGATAATATAAGCCAGGATAGCAAGAGAATCTAATCCTACGCCCATTAGTGAGAATAAACGGGAGCTTTCGATTGCCGGCGATGCAGCCTGCATATCGGTTGATTCGTTCACCAACGGGGAATAACCCCCATTGCCGCCGCGAACTATATTTGATCAACAAGGCTGTCACTTCCTCACCGCGGTCTTCCAGCATATCCGCTCCAATGCTTTTGACGAACATATCTTTCGGTTTTTCAGAACCATTTCATCATGATCGTGTACATCCTCGTCATGTTTATGCTCTCCATGTGCATGCTCGGTATGGTGCTCGTGTACATGGTCGCTGTGATCATGTTGATGGGCTTCGTGCTGATCATCGTCGTGTTTATGATCCGGATCGTGGTCATGCTCATGCGGTTCCCCATGTTCGTGTTCATGGTCATGCTCGCCATGGTGGAGCCCATGCACATCCCACACGCTTTCCAGATTGCATAAAAAGGTTGTCCACAATAGATCCCGATTTTTCCAAAATACCGACTATTTTAAACGGATGCTCGTCGTGCACATGTCCATCTTCCGAAAGACCATGAGCTGTATGAAATTCTCACCAAAATTTTCAGGCCCCTTTTGCGCGCCACCTCGCTCCCTATTACAGCTTCAAACGATGTTGTCCATGGTTCACCGTTTTCTATGGATAGTCCATATAGCTCCAAGTAAGAAGCTCTGTACCAATGACGCGGTGTCCTTTGAAGTTATCACCTAAAGAGATAGGAACCGCCATCTCGATAAACGGATTTTCGCCGAGTTGCCTGGCCTCTCTGCCAATGCGATATTACCGGTGGGGTTGTCTACATGGTAAAGCGAACTCAGAATGAGCTGCAAAAGGACTTCCCTTTGCTCCGACGACAAGATCGATGTTTTTGGTGTTATTGGTGAGTTGCTTTTCGAACGTATCTCCCGTGATGTAAATAACACACAAAATGGCCACACCGAAAGTGGCGAGTAATATGCTGAGTAAGGTAGAGCCCAGTTGTTGGGTAATGTTTTTCCAGACGAGTTGCAAATTGTTCATGCCTAAAGCTGATAAGAGTTAGCGAATTGATCCTTGATACGCTTATCGTGGGTAGCGATAAGTAGGGTAGAGCCGTAGTCGCTAGCAATGTTGAAAAGCAACTTTAATACGAGATCCGTATTTTTATCATCTAACGATGCCGTAGGCTCATCTGCTAGCAATAACCCCGGACGATTAACGACGGCCCTGGCTATGGCAACACGTTGTTTTGGCCGCGGCTCAATTGGCTTGGCAATACTTGAGCTTTCTCCTTTAGTTGCAAATAATCCAACAGCTCGATAATAGTTTGTTCATCAACTGGATTTTTAGCTAGGCTCTGTGCCAGCTTGATATTTTCGGTTATGGTGAGGTTTCGTAGAAGATGCGCTTCCTGAAATATAAAGCCAAGATTCTTTGCACGGAAAGCATCCAGCGTCGTGCCGTTCATGGTATATAAAGATTGACCCATCAAGTGAACTTCGCCGGTAGTCGGTTTGGACAAACACTCAATAAGGTTAAAAGTGTCGTTTTGCCACTCCCGGAGTCGCCTAAGAGCAAGCTATGTTGGTTTTTCGCTATATGGATGTCAGGAAAGTCCAATTTAACACTTTGTGGGTATTGGTAACTTAACCCGACGGACGATAGTATCGTATCTGCCATAGTTGTTGTTTTAAGGCACCAAATTACTAACTATTATACACAACTCCGAATAAACAAATGAGGGATGCTAGGATTTAACGAAAAAAATACAAATCGCCCTAACAAAGGTTAACAATTTATTAACAAACAAGTGATGTTTTAATAATTTAGTGTTAACAGTTAGCTAATATTATGCTCATAATATTGCAACATAATATTAACACACGATGATTAAGTTTAGTTATTATGTTGCTTTAATCGTTACGCTAGTCACTGTACAGGCTGCGCGGGTTAACGCACAACAATTTGGGGTAAAAGGAAGTCTTAGATATTGAAACCTATCAACCTATTTCTGGCGTGAGCATCAAAATCGCGAACACGCAATATGCAACCTCGACGGACAATGCCGGAGAGTTTTCGATTACATTACCGGAGAAACAGACGGAATATGTTCTTGTCAGTACGTTCGTAGGATACGATACCGATTCTACCGCATTCAACGTGGGAGCCAGCGAATGGGAATATGTACCGGTAGTGATGGTCAATGCGAATTCTACGTTAGAAGAGGTCGTCATTACGAGAAGGAGAGAGCGCATCAGTGAAGCGGCTCTGTTGGCAGAGCGTAAGGCGTCTAACTTAATGTTAGAAAAAATTGGTGCACATGAGTTGTCGAGAAAGGGAGTTAGTAATGCGGAAGCTGCATTGACAAAAATGAGTGGAGTAACCAAATCTGCAAGTGGAGCGAATGTATTTGTACGTGGTCTAGGTGATCGTTACACAGTTCATCATTAACGGTTTGGCGCTCCCGTCAGAAGATCCATTGAATAAGAATATTTCCTTGGATTTCTTCGGTACGGGCATATTCAAAGTATTGGGGTAAATAAAACGTTTAATCCTGCTATCGGGGAGATGTTGCTGGTGCGAATATAGATATCGTATCTAAGGAATTATCGGAGGAAGCTTTCTTTGAAATAGGCGCTTCAGCAGCGTTAACTCTCAGGCGGTTAAAGCACACAGACTTTAAGCGTATTTCCGGAACGAATTGGTTCGGTTCACTACAGGAGAGAACACATTCGATTACGGATCTCTCACAATACCAGTTTAAAAACAGCTGGGATCCGAAGAATGTAAAAAATCCCGTAAATTCTAGTTTTTCTTTGTCTGGCGGAAAAAAATTTAGAATAGGTGATGGAAATCTAGATGTATTTTTACCGGAAACTTCAATTCCGAGTATCGTGATTTTGATGGTATTTCCAGACAGACGCTGCAAATGGAAATATCCTGATTGATCAAAATATGCGTCGATCTCAATACAATGTTTTCGAAGACCGTATGGCTAACTTGAAATATACGTTTAATAACAACTTTATCGCATTAATTCTTTATATATCAATGATCAAATGCAAGATTTTGGGCATTATTATGGCAAGCACGAAGCTATCAATATCGGTGATAAGCGCTTGTTTCAAAGAGCTACGTTGTTGACAATAATCTATATGTCAATCAATTATTGTCGAAATTGAATTTGTCGGAAAATTGGCAATTGGACTTAGGTGTAGGCTATAATGTTGTAAACGGGATAGAGCCAGATCGTCGTACGACCAATCTATATGAGCGTGACGGCATCATACGTGTATTGAACGATGGAAGAGGGACAGATAACGAACGTTATTACTCAGATATGTTTGAAAAAGGATGGACTGCAAAAGCTCTTGCTACTTACAAATTTAATAATGACGACAATTTCGATAGAAAAATCGAATTTGGATACAATGGTAGTACTGCGAGGCGAGAATTCAACGCCAATATTTTTGTCCACAATTTAAGGATGCCTTACGAAGTTGATAATATTGATGTACATTTTGATGATATTTTTAGTGGGGCTGCTCAAGATGCTGGAAGATACTATCTAGAAACACTCGGTGGTACGCTTAACCCATATTGGTATAAAGGCGATAAACAATCACATTCTGCCTTAGCTTTTGGAACATACCAGTTTACTGACAGATTTACTGCGGTATTAGGTTTACGCTATGATAAGGTCATGCAAGAGGTTACTTTTTTTACGCAAAACTACAGTAGTGATCTGAACGGTCCTTCCAAAATTGATAAGGACTTCTTCCTTCCTAGTTTGAATCTAAAATATGTCTTGTAACAGACAAAAAGTAATCTAAGAACATCTTCAGCAAGTCATATACTTTGCCCCAATTTATATGAGACTAGCACCTTTTCGGAATACATTTGCGACCTATAAATCAGAGGGTTATCCAGATCTAGTGCCTGTTGAGAACTATAATGTAGATGTAAAATGGGAACTTTTCCCATCGGACAGCGAATTAATTGCTGTGGGAGCATTTTATAAACAGCTTAAAAATCCGATAGCAAGAACGGAAATGCCGGTTGCGGGTAATACCGTTTCATATAGGAATGTAGGAACGACCGCACAAGTTGCAGGTGCAGAAATCGAAGTGAAGAAGAACTTGTTTAAAACGCAGACAACACATGGTGAAAATGTGCTTTCTGCGGGTGCGAACTTATCTTATTTATATTCGATGCAAGATTTGGCAACTTCGCCAGCCGAATTTACAGAAGATGAAAGTGCTTTGCAGGGCGCATCGCCGTTCTTGGCAAACGCCGATGTATCTTATTTTTCCATGGACGGAAATGGAATTTACGTCGTCTGTGTTTTAATTATTTCAGCGATCGTATTTATACCATCGGAACACGAGGATTTAATAATATTGTCGAAAAAGGGGTTCCCGTTTTAGATTTTGTAGCTAATGCCTCCATTAACAAGAACTGGGGAGTGAATATCAAAGCTCGTAATATCCTGAATGCAGCAATTGAGCTAGAACGTGAGTCTAATTCAGGCGAAAGTATCGTGTTGGAAATCCTATACAAGAGGAGTAGATGGGAGTATTGGTGTTTCTTATAAGTTTTAACAGTAAGATAACATCAGCTTAATGATGGATTTAAAAGAGAAGATTAATATGCACTATAAAAATGAAGAAGATTATGAAAACAAAATTTACTTGCAATCGTAACCGTTTCTGCGCTAGCCTTTACAGCTTGTTCAGATGACGACAATCCAACACCAGGACAAGAAGATGTGGTTTTAACGGAGTTAAAAGGCAATATCACTGGAAATGCTACGCTAGGATCCACTAATGTTCCCTTGAGTGGTGCAACGATCGTCAGGGAAGGAGCAACGTTAACCATTCCTGAAGGAACACGATCACGGCAGATGCGGCTGGAACAGGAACATATTTGTTGGTGGAGCGTGGGGCTAAAATTATTGCTGAAGG
The DNA here is from genome assembly GCA_027422505.1 of Craterostigma plantagineum. Lineage (NCBI taxonomy): Eukaryota > Viridiplantae > Streptophyta > Magnoliopsida > Lamiales > Linderniaceae > Craterostigma > Craterostigma plantagineum. The sequence continues at coordinate 27,016 of JAPQWV010003004.1, forward strand.
TACGGCCGATAACCCGATTGTATTTACATCTTCAGGAGGCAAGTCTGCTAGCTGGGAGGACTGTTAATAAACGGCTATGCACCTATCTCACGTTCTGAAGGTGGTTCTCTTGAAGCAGCTACTGAAATTGCGGGAAATATTATGTTTGGTGGTGATAAACCCAACGATAATTCTGGTATCCTAAAATTTGTTAAAATTGAATACTCAGGCGCTAAAATTGATAATGATGCGGAACACATGGATTAACATTGAATGGAGTAGGAAACGTGTACTGTCATTAGCGATATCTTTATCGTTGACGGAGCAGATGATGCGATCGAATTCTTTGGCGGAACAGTTAATGTAACTAACTTGTTAGTGGTCAACTCGGAAGACGATATGTTTGATTTCTCGCAAGGGTACAGTGGTACACTGGCGAATGCATATGGTGTATGGGAACCCAAGTTATGTAAGTACTTCTAGTGATCCACGTGGTATAGAAGCTGACGGTAACTTAGACGGTGACGGTCCAGATGACATAAATCAATCAAATTTTACGGTCAAAGATATGACGATTGTAAACCGATCGCAAGCAGATATGAATGACATGATCAAAATCAGAAGAGGTGCTACGGCCACAATTACTAATCTTTTATTAGAAATTGCAGAGGTGCTAAGTTTGTGGAGACTGATATCATTGATTTTGAAGATGGTAAAGGTGCGGGTGAAAGCGCTTCTTCTATTACGTATACTTCAATCCAGCATCTTTGTTTGATGCGTCCAAAGTGAAAGACGAAGGGCTACAATCACGAAAAACGATTCGCAAACAGGTGCAAATACTTCAGTATTCAGCTGGACAGGTTATTCTTTCTAAGCTTGTGTAAAAAGCGGATACGCTTCAGAACATAAAAAAAAAATAATACCTCTCAAAGAGCCGGCTTCCTATAAGGAGCTGGCTTTTTTTTGGTGTTTTAACAAAACGATAATATTGCTCTCATTAACGGATGACATTAAATTTGTTATTTCGGCTAACTAGCAAAAGAATATGATAAAGATTAAATTTATACTTCCATTACGATGATAATGGTTAGTTGCTTCATCGGCTGTGAGAAAAATACGTCAGATGAGCCTGAAATAACGGATTCGGAAATCGTAGAACCAACATTAGAAGAACCAATAGAACTCAAATTTGTGATTAAGAACCTCGCGGAGGGCAATAGTACGACAGATGTAGAAGGGTATGGCGAGCTTAATTTTTTAGGGTTTGGCTATGATGTTACCGGTAAATATTCTCATAAGAGTTCCGTTAGAGAGGCTATAATTAATACACCGACATTTGGACAAGACAATCCCAGCCGTCTTGATGTACGATTTATTCGTGAAGCGAGTTTTACAACCGTTTATGGCGTCGATTCGGAGGATTTTACAAATTGGTTGACAGATGAAACGACTGATACCAATTACTTTAAGGGCAATATCATACATCCTTTTCCAAATACCGATCCCAAAGGAAGTAAATACGTTTATGGGCTGTATGATACCTATACAAACACAAACGACTCAGAATATTTCGAAATCCCGAGAAAAACCGTTTGATACGGTATTTGACCAAAAATTTTCAAACCGACAGCGAATCTCTGAAACCAGCGGAACTTGTTGAAAAATATGGCACACATGTGTTACTTTCTTTGTTTACCGGAGCTAAGCTAAGCTTAGATTACCAAGCGAATATACAGGGAAAAACAGACAAAATGCTGTGAAGAACAGTTTTACCTTGGTCTAAGTGAGTGTTTTGGATTTTTTTATGGCTCTTTTGATCCAATAGATTCAACGGCGCTCAAGGATGTGGGTACTCCGATAATCGCTTTCGAAGCAATTGGAGGTGATCCATCTAAAATAGTAATAGATAATACGCGAGGTTATAATCCAAAGGTTAGTATTTCGGATGGTCAAAAAGTGTCACGAAGATAATCATCGGTTTGTATATATTGATGGTCTCGATAACTTGTTGCCTATTTCAGAGCTTATAGAAGATGCTGAGAAAAAACAAAAGGTAGAGGTTTATATTAATGACTATATTAAGGCGAATGAAGTGAAGTTGAACAACTAACTAGCAAGATGCGCTTGTTGACAGCCTGAGGTGCGCTGTTCAGTCGCTACAATAATTATATGAGCGAATGGAAGGGACAGGATGAAGATCAGGTCTATCTTGTGTATGGCCCGCCGATGCGTAAACAAGCGCTTAAAGATGGGTGAACACTTATAGCGTATGCTTATAAGCACTGGATGGAGACAGCATAATCACATGCGGGATTAGATTCAAGCTGCATGATGGTGTTGTTGAGCAAGCGAACTACGGAGGTAATTACGGTGCGGTATCACGTTTTGTGAAAGGCCTTGGAAAGTAGTGTCTAGTCGTATTCCGAGAAAATAGCCATTTTGTACATTTACATAGAGCCTTCCGCAATGTAGTTAGCGGCTATGTACAGTGACATAATCAACAAAGCAAAGTAGTTGTCGGCTTTGACGGGTTACAATATACTTGTTGCTTGACATAACGGCTACGTCACTCTAATGGGCGACTAACTAAAGTGACATAATCCATTTGTCCCCCGCTCAAGTGAAACATGCCGTCTGCTTTAACGGCGATGTCCATGTAATCGACGACAAAGTCACGGAACAAGATCAACAACCCATCTGACAACGAAAAGATGTTCCGTGCCGGCATTGACATGTAACCGTACATAATCGCTTAGACCTATCCAAAACGTTTGTGAGTCAAAAGTGAGTTTTCACTTCCAAATTTCTTTATATGTATAGAATTCTATATATTCACAAATATACAAAGGAGTATTAGAGAGGAAAACACCTGGGAGTAATTCATTTTATTTATAGCAATATAGTATCCTAACCATGATTATCAAAAAATACGGAATCGCATTAAGCTTGTTGATGGCCAGTCTATTTAGCTTCAGCCAAACAAAGCTACCTTCCATGATGGTGAAGGATATCGATAAAGCAACGGCATTCGAGGAATTAGTGGAACTATTGGCAGAGAGTGACTATTTCATCCAAAATATAGAAAAAGATGTGGGATTTATTCAAATTAAACGTATTCAAAAAAAGAAGGCAGGCATATTTGGTAAAATACGGGAGATAGAATAGTTTATAATATATTATTGCGAGAAAGGGAAGGAGGGGGCGTTCTGCTTATGCTGCAAGCCAATGTAGAAAAGGAGGTATGGAATGGTCAGGTTAATGGCAGCGAGTACTATTATAGGGATGAGGGGGTCTCTAGCGACCCAAAGATTATGAAGAACTGCTAAAGCTGATCGAATCTCATTTTGAAAATCAGTAATTCACGGCTAATCCTACACAAAACCCATATCGCTATCATAATGCGTGCGGATACCAAAATTCCGAGTAAGGATATACCGTAAGTCGAGCATATATTCTTTATCGGTGTTGACCATAAAACCTGCGCGCAGTCGTCTGGATACAGGAATATCTTCACGCATCAAGGCTAACCGCACAATACCGTCATGATACATTTCCGCTTGAAAATTAATGAGCATCGGTAATGTGTACATGACTCCTACACTAAAGGCACTCCGGCTATCTTTCTTATTTACCTGTCCGAACATATTCTTTTCCTGTTCGTTGTGCCCATTTTTCGATAGCGCCAGTCGAAACCGACAAACGGCATAAGCCACTGCATTTTTCCGATATACCGGCCGAAGTGCGTTTCTACCTCATAACCATGCATATCATGATAGCCTAACCGCCATTCTGTCCCTAAGCTCCAACGTGTGTTTTGCAACATCGCTTGCCCGTCATTACCGTTGGTCGCAAAATCATTTTCGGCCATGAAATGCAGCATATTGCTTTCGCGTTGTAGCACTTTATAAGCCTTTTCCTTATCGGGGAGCAAGTCATTTTGATAATCACCTACCGCGAATACACGGTTCATGCCGGCCATCATATGGTATAAGATATGGCAATGGAAAAACCAGTCTCCTTCCGTGTTTGCCATAAATTCGATGGTATCTGTTTCCATGGGCATGATATCCAACACATTTTTTAAAGGAGCATATTCACCCTGCCCGTTCAGAACACGGAAATCAAAACCATGCAGGTGCATGGGGTGGCGCATCATGGAGTTATTGAATAGAATAATCCGTAAAACTTCTCCTTTATCCACCGGGATTTTGTCTGTTTCGGATAAAACCTTATTGTCCATACTCCATACATACCGATTCATGTTCCCGTCAATTCAAATCGAAGTTCCTTGACAGGCGCATCACTAGGCAAGGTAGTCTTGTGAGGCGATTTCAACATCGCATAGTTTAACGTCACCATTTTCTGGGATGATAGCTCGCGTCCGTTATGTTGTTTATGGTTAACGTGGTTATGATCAGATGTATGTTCCTGAGCGTAATGATGAGCGTTTTTCTGTTCTTGCTGATGCGCTGCATTATCATCGTGGTGATGATCATGCTCCGTTTGGTGTGTATTACCATCTGATGAGGTTGCACCGTGCTCGTGATGCCCCTCCTCTGCGGGGATTTCCGGATACATCACCGCGTTCATATCCATCTTTTGAAGCCCCATATCCATGCCCATATCGTCCATATCACCGTTCATCTTCATCATGTCGTTCATCATCTTCATCCCCTCAAAGTACCGTAAACGGGGTAAAGGCGAAACGAGCTGGCGAATACCTTCGCCGATATAAACAGAGCAGAACCGGAACGATCTTCCGCTGTTGCCATTAGCTCATAAGCGGTATGTTCTGCCGGAATATCGACAATAATATCATAAGTCTCCGATACACCGATGATCAGTCGGTCCACTTCTACGGGAACCACATCGTTACGTCGTTAGCAACGACCGTTATTTTGCCGCCGGCATAGGTCATCAAAAATAGGAGAGGCCCACCGTTAATAACCCGGAGGCGCACGCGATCCCCTGCTTTAAACTGGGAAAGTTGTTGTTCGCTCGTGCCGTTTATCAAAACTTTTCGTAATAAACATCACTAACGTCCATAGCTTCCATACGCTTCCATTCATTCACTACTTTTGTTTTAAAATGACCTGCCTTGATTGCCTCGGCGTAGCTTTGTACCGTATTCTTCTTGATACCAAACCAATCGTTCCCCGTACCCAGCATACGCTGTACATGATGCGGGTGGAGATCCGTCCATTCACTCAAAACCACAGGGATGGTCGGTATGTCGTCAATTCCCTTCCGAAAGCTACGGTCATCCTTGCGTTTTCTGAAAAATGATAGCACCATACATGCCTATCTGTTCCTGAAAGCCAGAGTGGCTGTGGTACCAATAGGTACCATTTTGCTTTACAGGGAAACGATAAGTGTAAGTTGCCCCCGCAGGTATAGGCATTTGGGTAAGAAATGGTACACCGTCTTCTCGGTTGGGTAGCTGTACACCGTGCCAATGCAAAGAGGTGCTTTCTTTAAGCTGGTTATGCACGACGATTTCGGCGGTGTCGCCTTCTGTAAAGATCAATGTCGGCATCGGAATCTGTCCATTTACGGCAATGGCGTGTCTTTCTTTTCCACTGTAGTTAACCAGTGTATCCGTCACGTATAGATCGTATCGGACGACGTTTTGGGCAAAAGTAAACGAAACAGATAAAAGGAGAGGGAACAGGAAGGATAGATACCGACTAAACATATTCATCTTTTTAAATATTGTTATTTTTAATGATGTTTTCCTTGATGTGATGAACCTTGATGGTGATCATGTTGCGAATGCTCATCGGTCTTTGTTTTGGGCTTCGATTGCTTCAATTACGATCATATTGACAACAGTCATGTAAATTACTGTAGACATCATCAGGAGCAAATATTTTTCATTATCATAGCCCACTTGTGCAATACGTTTCAAGACTGTGTCACTGTCGTCTTTTCTGCATCGTAGGTAATAGAAGCTCGCTGGTTATCGGCATCCCAAACAACCTGTGCTTCATTTTTTACATTACATGCTTTCTCGATTGTACGCTTGCACATACCGCAATTGCCATTGACTTTCGCGGTCTCGGTTTTTGCATTTTTTATCTGCGCGATCGATAGCGTCGATAAAGGACGAAACATGTCGTGATAATATAAGATAATCTCTTCATTTTTTTATTGTTTTATCGTTTACTAAACTTGCGTCGGTTCTATTTTAAAGCCGCTTTTCTGAACCGAATCTATAACCTCTTTTTCCGTCGCCGTATCTGCAACAACGGTTAACACTTTATCTTTATTGTCGGTGTCTACGTCCCATTTGGTTACCCCATCCAGTCCCATTTAGAAATGGTGTTACACCAGATACGCATCCGCCACAATTGATGTTTGTTTGAATTTAAAAGTTTTATTTTCCTGATGTTCCATTGTAATTATGTGTGTGATTATATTTATTATCTGTAGTTGTTTACGTTTGGTGCAACGTACTTTCTTCCATTTCAACCGTAAACTGTTACTTACCACGCTTACACTACTCAATGCCATCGCCGCACCGGCAATCATTGGGTTGAGCAGGAACCCCATTTATCGGGTATAATATACCTGCTGCAATTGGGATGCCAATTAGGTTGTAAATGAAAGCCCAAATAAGTTCTGTTTGATAGTAGCCACGGTCTGTTTAGATAATTTGATCGCTTCGGGTATCTTCTTTAAATCGGAGGAAATGATGGTCATTTTCGCCACATCGATCGCGATATCACTTCCTTTCCCCATAGCGATACTCACATCGGCGGTTGCCAAAGCGGTGCTATCGTTAATACCGTCGCCTACCATAGCAACTACCTTTCCTCGCTGATGTAACTCCTTAACGAAGTCTGCCTTATGCTGCGGTAACATCTCGGTTATAATGGGCGATTCCTATCTGCGCTGCAATTGCTTTGGCAGTTGCTTCGTTGTCGCCGGTAAGCATATATAATTCGATGCCCATCTCCTGGAGCTGTTGGATAGCTTCGGCCGAAGTATCTTTTATTCTATCGGAGATTGCCAATACGGCAAGCGCTTCTGTACGATTAGCAAACCAAATAACCGTTTTAGATTGGGTGCTCCACGTGTCGGCGTGTTGCTGGAGTTTGGGTGAAATTGGATCCCATTTTCCGTCAATAGCTTTTTGTTGCCCGCATAGTAATTTTCATCTTCGTAAGTTGCTTTAGCACCTTTCCCGGTAATGCTTTCAAAGGAAGATAACGAAAGCGTCTGGCTGTTTTCCAAATGTTTTACGACGCGTCGGCTAGGGGATGTTCGGATTGTTTCTCCAAACTAAATAATATATTTTTGTCGATACCGCATCGCGAAGCCAGTGTGCGTCCGTCACTTCTGGCTTACCTTCGGTAATGGTACCGGTTTTATCCAGAATAATGGCGTCCACCTTTTGGCCAATTCTAAGCTTTCCGCGTCCTTAATTAAAATACCCCGCTCAGCCCCTTTTCCAACGCCTACCATAATAGCCGTAGGCGTTGCAAGACCCAATGCACATGGACAGGCAATGACCAAACAGTAACAGCAGCTAGAAGACCATGCACAAGACCTTCATTTCCGTCTAATACGAGCCATAAGATAAAAGTGAGCAACGCAATCGCCATAACGATAGGAACGAATATACCGGCTATCTTATCGACCAGCTTTTGTACAGGCGCTTTACTGCCTTGTGCATCCTGCACCATCTTGATAATTTGCGCAAGCATTGTTTTCTTTGCCTACCTTGGTCGCTTTAAATTGGAAGCTTCCTTTTTGGTTGATGGTGCCGGCAAAGACTTTTTCGTTTTCTTGTTTCTGCACCGGGATAGGTTCGCCGCTGAGCATGCTTTCGTCGACGTATGAATTCCCGGAGGTAACCATACCGTCTACGGCGATCTTTTCACCCGGCTTTACCAAAATCACGTCGTCCACATGGACGTCTTCAATAGCCATTTCTTTTCGGTTCCGTCGGAAGGATGACGACAACATTTTTGGGTTGTAGGCCCATCAACTTTTTGATGGCGTGGAGGTGTTTCCCTTGGCTCGTTCTTCTAATAATTTGCCCAATAGAATAATGCAATGATAACGGCGGCCGCTTCAAATATACATGTGCTTCTAGTCCTCTGCTATGCCAGAAATCTGGGTACAGCATATTAAAGACACTAAAGATATAGGCGATCCCCGTACTCATTGCGACGAGTGTATCCATATTCGCCGAACGGTGTTTGGCTTGCTTCCAGGCGTTGATAAGAAATCCCTTCCCAGCCATAGGACGACCGGAGTAGAGAATAACCACATAATTTCATTGCCATAGGGCATGTCATAAAAAACATGCCGATCACGACCGGAAGTGATAGAATAATTGCCCAAAGCGTTTTGTCTTTTAGTGTTTTATATTTTTTCTCGTGAATGGCTTCGAGGGTTTCCTGCGCGTACTTTCTCTTCCAAGAGCAAATCATAACCTATCGCTTGCAATGCTTTTTGCATAGCCATAGGGCTGGTCGTCTCCGGCTGGTATTCAACAGTAAGGGTGCCATGGCAAAGTTTACCGCAGCGTCCAATACTCCCGCACTGCTTTAACGGGCTTTCGGAACTTACAGCACAGCCTGCACAGGTCATATTCAAGACCGGAAATGATTCTTTTACCGCCGTTTGTTTATTATTTGTTAGCCATAGCTTTATACCTTTCTTGTTGTTATCAACAAAGTTCGGCATAAAGAGTTGATAGGATCTTACACTATTTCGGGAAAGAGTGTAAGATTTACATACATTATACTTCATCTAGCGGCTTACGCTTATCCTCTTTAATTTTTTTAAATGGCTGGGCGATAGGCCGGTAACCTTCTTAAACTGGTTGCTCAGATAGGCTACACTGGAATAGCCCAGCTGATAAGCGATTTCGCTTAACGACAACTCATCGTACACCAATAATTCCTTCACCCGTTATTTTTTGCGCGATGTGATATTTTTCGATCGTGATACCTTCGACTTCGGAGAATAAGTTAGACAGTAGTTGTAATCATGATGGAGCTCATCGGCTAAAACATCGGAGGGTTACACCGTACGTTCTCCTCTTGTTCGCGAACCCATTTTTATAACGATGGCCTTTATCTGCGCAATGAGTTGGCTCTTTTTGTCGTCTATTAACTCAAATCCGAGTGGCTCCAGAACGTCTGCATCTTACCTAACTGTACTTGCGCCGATGCCTCCGTCAACACATTCTCCTAATTTTATCGCCTGTATATGAAACCGAGTTTCTCTACCTCTTGTCGAACAACCATGATACAACGGTTGCATACCATGTTTTTGATGTATATCGTCATGTTTTTATACATTATACGAACTTATAGCTATCATGCAAAATAACGAAGAATAAAGTAATTCTCTTTCTTTTTTCTTAACAAAAAAGAAACAAAACCGAGCTTGCGAGTTCATGGATACCAAAATAAACACTAATCCATAAAAGTCAAGACTTGCATGGTTCTGCTACCTTTACTTGTCTATTCCTAAACAGCATAAACTCCCTTCGGTCAAACAAATGCTGTTTTTAACGGAATATCCGGCGTAAAGCTGGCCGCGGAACAATGCGAGGTCGTTTTAGCCCGCGTTCCGCGTGCGTGGGTGTCTACATGGGTTTTGCACTACTCTCTATTAACACAAAAAGGTCGCCTCCGGATGTTTGAGGTATGTAGAAACTCATCCTTAGTACTATCCATTCCTCTCAATATCCGAAGCGACGACTTTTTATGAACATGTGTCTATTTTGGTGTTCATGAGCTCACTTCGTTCGGTTTGGTTCTTTTTGAGAGAAAAAAGAACAATGAAAACCTTATCTTTACCCCTTATGGAAATTTTACATTCACGAATATACGGAGAAGATAAACCTGGTACACCGCTATTAGTTATGCATGGCTTATTTGGAATGTCTGATAACTGGGGATCCTTTGCCGTGAATTTGGTCAGGAGAGACCGATTCATTTGCTGGATCTGCGTAACCATGGGCATAGCTTTCATAGTGAAGAGATGTCGTTGGTGGCCATGGTCGATGATTTAGAAGCTTATATTTCACATCATCAATTGAGCAAGGTCGATATCCTTGGACATTCCCTTGGGGGGAAGCAGCTATGCATATGCGGTTTCTAAGTCGACAAATATCCGTAAGCTGATTATTGTGATATTGCTCCTAAAGCTTATCCTCCACATCATCAAAAAATAATTGAAGCATTGAAGGCGGTGACGATCGGCGAAGCCAGTAATCGCGGAGATGTAGAAACACCTGCGCCAATATTTGGATGAAATCGGTGTTATTCAATTTTGCTAAAAAACGTATATATTAAGGGAGACCGTACGTTAGACTGCGTTTTAATCTAAAAACGCTCACGGAAAAATACGCTGAATTTATCACGGTGGGGGTGGAGCCTGGCGTGTATGAAGGGGAGACTCTATTCGTGTCTGGCGAGAAATCAAATTATATCTTGGAAGAAGACTATCCGATGATCAAGGAGATGTTCCGAATTCGGTCGTCAAGACGGTTCCTAAAGCGGGGCATTGGGTGCAAGCCGAAAATCCGAAAGCGTTCAATGAACTGGTTGCCCAATTTTTAGGCTAGGTATGCACATGGGGGCAGATTGTAACAAAAATCTATATCGAAAGGGTGAACAGATTTTATCCCTATATTTCCGGCTATTTACCTTGATCATTCGGTAGTAGAGGGATAATGTATAAATCAAGTGAACTATATATGAAGCAAGTACGTAATTTATTCATGGCAGCCGTTTTACCATTTAGTTTATTGGTAGGCTGCGGAGAGACCCAAAACAAACAGTACAAGAAACGGACAAGGCGTGGCAAACAGCCGATAGCATACGCGCGTTGATTGTGGAACCCACTTTCGCTGCGAAAGATTTTGTCATTACGGAATACGGTGCTGGTTTAGATAGCACCGTGCTAAGCACCAAAGCGATCAACGGAGCTATTGAAGCTTGTCATTCCGATGGGGGAGGACGAGTGGTCGTTCCTAAAGGCACGTTTTTAACCGGTGCAATCCATCTGAAGAGCAACGTCAACCTACATCTGGAAGATGGTGCAAAATTATTGTTCAGCCGGGATGTGGCAGACTATAAGCCGCTGGTGAAGACGCGTTGGGAAGGAATGGAGTGTATGAACTACTCGCCTTTGATTTATGCTTATGGTCAAGAAAATATTGCTATTACCGGAAATGGTGTCCTCGATGGAAATGCAATAACGAACATTGGTGGCCATGGAAAGCGAAGAAAGAGCACGGTTGGGTTGAAGGGATGGATAACCAGCTGGCTGCTGTTAAGAAACTGACGCAGGACGTAAAGATAGGACTCCTGTAGAAAAGCGCGTATATGGTGACGGACATTTTCTACGCCACCATTTATTCAGCCGTACAATTCTTCTAATATTCTGATTGCAGATGTGAAAATCATTAATGCACCGTTCTGGAATATTAACCCGGTACTATGTGAAAACGTCACCGTACGTAATGTGAGTGTGGTGACACATGGGCCAAATAATGATGGTTGTAATCCAGAATCCAGCAAAAATGTGTTGATAACAGATTGTTATTTTGATACGGGAGATGATTGTATTGCTATAAAATCGGGTCGAAACGAAGATGGTCGCGAGATCGGACGTCCCGCAGAAAACCATATCATCGAAATTGTGAGATGAAGGATGGACACGGTGGTATTGTACTGGGTAGCGAGATATCTGGAGGTGCAAGGAATATTTTTGCGCAAAACCTCAAGATGGATAGCCCCGAGCTCGACAGGATACTACGGATCAAAACGAGTTCGCTCCGCGGTGGGATCATAGAAGATATTTATGTACGTAATATTGAAGTGGGCACCTACAAAGAGGCGGCAGTCCTAGTAGATATGTTTACGAAAACCCGGGCGATTTTATGCCTACAGTACGTAATATTACCGTAGAGAACCTGATGTAAAACAAGGAGGAAGTTCGGCGTGTTGATCAACGCTTATGAAGAATCTCCAGCAGAAAACCTTAAAATTATCATTCAAATATCGAGGGGGTAGATGTACTATTCAGGCGAACTATACGAAAGGGATGAAGTTGATAATGTAACGATCAATGGAAAGTTGTAACGGAAGAGGATGTGCAGTCGTCATCTGGAGCTGAGTTTGAAACCTTTTAACTGGGAGAGTATCCCATAAGAAAAATAAATGGCGGACATTTCTTATGCACCGCCATTTATATTTTATTGTACAGGATGCTGATCTATCCAATCTTGTAAAATATTCCAATCATAGAGGTGGAATACATTGCCGTTACTCATTGCCACAAATACGCCGTTGGGAAATTGATTTCCAAAAGTTACATTCAATGCATCCGCACCGTCACACTCTACAGTCGAAACCGGAATATCTGCAATCAATGTATGTTCATGTGGATTAGTCGCTTCACCTTCTCTTTTATAGACTAAAAAAGTATTTTTGCTGGTTTGAAACCAAGATATACCCTGTTTTGTCATCGTTCTTATAAATTGCGATACCTTCATGATCCCGCTGTGCATCGTTCTGCGCAAAAAAAGCCAGCTCTTCGTCCCCTTTTTTGGGATCAGCATAGTATTTTCGAACACCTACCGTTTCATCCGAGTAATAGACGTACCCTAATTCATTGTCGACGGCGATGGCTTCAATTTCTTTCTTCCCGCTGTATGTACCGATTTACGGATAACCTCGCCGGATACCGTACCATCCTCGTTTCCGGATAGCTTATATTGCCATAGATAGCTGCCCGAAGCCCGGTCTTGCGCCCCACAATCGCTTGTATTCTACCTGGGCAGAGTCAATCTGTTTCGTATAGAGCGCTACTCCCATGCCGTCTCGTTCCTCCTCTCCGGTCTCTCCTTCGAAAATCGGAATGCCGCCATTATCGATAGGCGTTAAATCCGGCAGCGAAAAAATGCGGAGGCGGTGCGCTTACGTTCGGTAGTCACCGCTATATCCGTCTTTTCCCGTTAATCAGGAGTCCATAAGCAACATCCACATTATTCGGACGTTCCATATCAATGTACTTGTTTACGATCTTGCCTTGTAGGTCATACATATACAATCCGCCGCCAACTTCCTGTCGGTCCAATGATCAGACTTTGTGTCGGATCTTCGGGGTTTACCCAAATAGCAGGATCATCCGTGTCATGTGCGTAGGCTCGGTAATAATTGTCGGCTTAATGGCGTTGTCTGCTACCGGAGCCATGCGATCTTGACAAGATAGAGCCAATAGAGCCAATAGGGTGAAATAAGAAATTTGTTCATCGTCATGTGTTTTATGTTTTTTATTTTGTTAGTTCATGTTTGTGTAGCACTTTTGCGCGGTCGCCGTTGCTTGGACGCTCTGGACAAGCATCTTGTTATCTAATATGGAGAATGCCATAAAGCCAGGCTCAGCCGCGGCGAAAATAGTCCATCACGCTTGCCCGATGCCCGTACCTCGCTCGCTGCTCCCGAAAGGAATTGCGTGGTAAAACGATTTTGTGGCTTGATAATCTGGAGATCATGCTCGTGTCCACAGATATAGGCATCACCTTGTACCGGTCAAATAAGCCAGCGAATTTCTGTTCAAACAATTTTGTGTCTTCGCTTTCTTTCCGTTTACCTCCTGAATATAAAGGATGATGGCCCACGACGATTTCCACTTCACTTGTGGATCCGTTGTGTTGAGCTGCTCAATCAACCACTGCGTTTGTAGAGCGGTATCCTGCTTGGCCAAGTCTGCATACTTTTCAGGATCCTCATGATAACCATCGATATACGGATTCGTATCCATAACAATAAGGAGCATTTTTTCGTTATCGTCTATCTCGAATGTTTTGCTATAATAGCGAGCTGGCATATTCCATCTTCTACTTACATCCGAATAGTCAATTTGTGCCTGTACATTTCCGCGGTAGTCGTGATTTCCCAAGGCTACGTACCAATCGCAGTATAAGCTTGGATCCTTGTAAATGTTCATAGGAGGAATCCAGTGATAATCCGTGGTACTCGCGACACCGTTGGGATAGAAATTATCGCCTACGGAAACAATAAACTCTGCTTCCGCGACAATAGCGGCATGGCCTAGCTCCCGAGCTACATCCTGTTGGTAATAATCGCCCACGCGCCCAAAGTCTCCGAGTACCAAAAAACTGTAGCTGTCTTCCAAATAGGTTAAATCGGGATGTTATTGCCTTTATATCCGGTTTGCTTCTCGTAATCGAATGGCGTTGTCTGCGCGAATGCGAAAACAAGTTGAAGGAAAATGATCGTGGCAAAAAGAAGTCTTTTCATATGCATTTTTTTTTAACCAAAACCAACCGCATTATTTTCGCTGCTGGTTTTGGTATGGGTGTACCCATCGGGTTGTTATAAATCAAATTTCAATCCTAAGTTAAAGCGCGGACGATAATATTCCATTTGCATCGTGCGTTCTTTACTTCCCTGATAGTAGCGCAAAGGCTGGTTGGTCAGGTTATTTGCTTCACCGAAGATGCGCAGCTGCTTCGTGATTTTGTAAGCTGCATTGGCATCTAAGAAAAACTGGTTGTCGTAGTAAGCGTCATAGAAATCGGCGTCACCGATCTCATCCAGATAAGCGGCAGTGTAGTTGGCCGATACCCGGGCCGAAAATTATTGTTTTCCCAAGATAGGGATCCGTTTAACATGTGTGGTGCTGTACGGGGAAGCCAAGACCGGTTCTTTCCTCGCCATCCTCACTGGTAATCCCTTCGCCACAGAATGTGTGTAGGTATAGTTGGCATAAATGCCGAAGCCTTTTAGAAACTTGCCGGGAGGAAATCCAACTGCCGTTGAAAGGCAACTTCTGCACATATACGTCCACATTGTCACCGTTCCGGATTGCACAAATGTCCATTGTCTATCTACATCGGCCGGAATAGGATTGGTAATATCCCGGAAAATCTGATGCAAACTTTTCACGAGAATAGTTGGCATCGCGATAGGAGTAGATAAAGTTTTTCAGCTTCTTATAAAAGATACCACCGGATAGTATACCAATGTTGTCAAAGTAGTTTTCCGCCATCAGATCGAAATTCGTGGCATAAGTAGCTTTTAGGTCAGGGTTTCCGGCAAAAACCTCATAGTCGCCCGGAAGCGCGCTGACGAATGGTGCTAAGGCATAGTAATTCGGACGGGCTAAGCTCGTTGTCACAGCAGCACGCAAGATGAAGTCCTTTGTCACGTCGTGGCGGAACGTAATGCTCGGCAGTATATTGACATAGTCGTTTTTGTTGTTTATCTCACCGATCAGCTCTTCTTCATCTTGTACATAATTTCCGGTATAATCGATTTGGTGTATTCTACCCGTGCACCTACGATCATCGATGTTCTTTCGCTGAAGTTTTGATCCCAGCGTACATAACCTGCGCCGATGAGTTCTTTCGCATGATAGTTCTCGGCCAGGTATTCCGAAGCATTGACATCTTGCTCGAATAGCGACCCATTATGCAGGTCTAATCCACCTAGATAACGCTTGTCTACGAAGCCGCCGGGAACATATTGGCTACCCGGAGCGAAGTTACTGTTGGCCCAATTTTCGATCGGTAACGTGCTCATGGCACCTAGATCTTCGATAGGAGCATACTCGTAAAAAATATTATCTCTTTTTTGTTCTTGATACGCAACCTTGTGCCAAAACGGAATCTGCCTTTTTGATCGGCAATGACGCTTAACGGGATACGGAAGTTTATTTTCGCACCAAACTCGTCTTCGGACGTATAATCTTGGTTGTCCGTTAATTCGCGCAGGCTAAACTGCCCGTAATCTCGGTTATCCCCTCCAACGAAAGGTTTGCGCGGGTTTGAAAAATCGTTATTTAACAGCACATCTTCCTGCTCGAACTCGATATAGCGTTCGTTGGGCGATCTTCAGAAGCTTTGGAGTAAGAAGCCGCCCAATCGAAATCTAATTTAGAAGTCAATAAATGCTCACCCTTTAACGAAAAATTCATGACGGTCTGTCTTTCCAGACGCGCGTTTTTATTCGTCTTGTCGTCTATACCGCCTTTTGTTTGTCTACGGATACCGCCCACATACGAATTTGATCGGCGTCCCATTCCAGGTCAGTGTAGGTCGTAGCATAACGGTTTTCACGGTCATCACGCCAGTTATAGATGGCATTCAGTTCCAGCCGGTTTCTGGAATTGATTTCGTAATCGGTGGCTAAGGAGAAGCTACGGCGAATACGTTGCACATCATATTTACGGATTTCATCTCCTCGACAAAGGGTTGATCGTCTTCTTGTTCCCAGGCGGCCTCGATATTATCGGACCCAAAGGTTGGCTTTGAATCGTACCACTGAGCACGATGCCTAGTTTGTTGTCGGCAAAGCGGTTACCATATACCAGGGAACCATTGTAGATGCCTTTCTCGCGGATAGGCATATATCCCCCGCCAAAATGTAGCGGATATACGTTTTTATTCGGTACCGCACGGGTAATCAAGTTCACTGACCCGCCGATAGCGTCGGCATCCATATCGGGTGTCAACGTTTTGTTTACTTCAATCGTGGAGATCATATCGGCTGGAATCAAGTCCATCTGTACGTTCCGGTTGTCGCCTTCGGCTGAGGGGATGCGGTCACCATTCAGCGTAACCGAATTCAATTCCGGGGATAAGCGCGTTATGATGATATTACGGGCCTCACCTTGGTCATTCTGCATGGTGATACCGGGTACACGTTTCAATGCGTCACCGATGTTTTGATCTGGAAAGCGACCAACTTGGTCACTCGAAATGATATTGGTAATATTACTGTTGTTTTTTGCGGTTTAGCGCTCTAGCCTGTCCTTTAGCGATATCGCCCATCACGCTGACTTCCCCGAGTCTGGCTAGAAGGGATAACACAAACGGCTAATTGCTCTTGTTTTCCATTTACCGAAATCTGTTTGGTATATGCTTGATAACCCATATAGTTCACGCTGAGGGTATAGGTGCCGGCCGGAAGATTCAGAAACTCGAAATTTCCGGAGATATCGGATATGGTATATCGGTTGCTCGGTTCGAGTTTTAGTGTTGCCCGGGCAACGAAAAGGTGTCGTTGCTGTCCAAAACTTTACCTTTTAAGATTGTTGTCTGCGCGTAAGATGCAGCGCAACATAATAAAGCAGAATAGTGTAAATAAGTTTCATGTGTATATAAATTGTTCCGTTAATTAATACTCGACAAAGGTTAACGACTTGGCCGTTAATTACAATTTTCTGCCGTAAACAAAACATCAACAGCTGCTTTATGACCGTATACAACAGGGCAACAATCTGTCTTTTTATTTATCAAAATGCTTTTTATCAGTTTGTTGTGCTGTGTTTTTAAATCCATTAAGTTTGTGTTAAAAGGTATTATCTTATTTTTAACAGGGGTGTCAAAGATTTTGGATAAAGGTGCTTAAGCTTTCCCCTTCGGGTAGGACGAGTTTTTTTCGTAGCCGATATCGGGCTATTCGAAGACTATCTTGTGATATGCGAGCATCGTGGCTATATCGGCCGAACGAGGTTCATTTTTAATAATGCAGCCAATCGGAGGTCTGCGGAACTTAGTTTGCTGCAGTGTGCCATTAATCCCTCGAAGAAATGTTCGTGTACACGTTCGAATACAACGCGAAAGTCCTCCCAGTTTTTGTCTTGGTTGTGGTTGAGCTGGAGCAGATTCAAGAGCTGTTTTAATTCTTTTCGCTGATCTCGCTTATCGTTATTAACGATTTCGCCAAGCTTTTCCTTCAGCTCTTCCAGAAGCTGGTTTTTCTGGATTAGGTGAAGGGTGTGGCTGGTCAGTTCCTTGCTTTTGAGCTCAGCTCGTTTCGTAGGTTTTCGGCTTTTAGTTGCTTGTTATAGAGATCGGTTTCCATAGCGATCTTCTGTGTCTCGTAGAGTTTTGGGTTTTGTTCATTAAGCTTGCGTGCATTGGCAATCTTTGATCGCTGCCGGCTGATGATGCTGAGCCCTAAGAATAGCAACAGCAGGACAATGGCCATACCGTAGTAACATGATATAGTGGACTCTTCGCTCCCGTTCGTATTGGGTAATAGCGTCCTCTTTCTGTTCGAGCTCAAATAAAGTCTGCAATATCGTTAACTGTTTGGCATTATCTTCCGAGAATATCTCGGTATGGATGTTTCTTCCGGCTTCGCTGTAATGGTAGGCGCTATCGTACTGTCCGGTCAGGGAAAATATTTTGGAGAGATCACGATAGGCACTGGCCAGCTGATAATGCTCGTTTATCTGTTTCGCCAAGGCAACCGCCTGGCGCGTATAACCCAAGGCTGTCCTGTATTCACCCCTTTTCCGGTAAATGTCGCCCATATTGTTGGTAATCCTGATCTGCAGCGTCTTATCTTTTGTCTTCTTGGCGATTCCAATGCGCTGCTAAAATATACGAGGGCCGAATCGAGCTGAAATTTATCTTCATAGATGCTGCCGATGTTTTCATGGATTATAGCGGCAAGTGCCCCGTCACTTTTCTCGTCGAGCTGTGCAAGTGCCAAATACTGATACTGTTTAGCTTTTTCCAGATTACCGTTTTTCTCGTGAACCTGTCCGATGTGTGCCAGGGCATCGGTGATGCCCTCTGCTGTACCAGCCGCCTTATATAAAGCAAGCCCCTGTTCGAAGGCTTCTAAGGAGGAGGGGTATTGGTTGTTATGGAGCCTTGTTTTGCCGATTTTAATCCATATCGCGCTGCCAGTTCCGACAAC
The DNA here is from genome assembly GCA_027422505.1 of Craterostigma plantagineum. Taxonomy (NCBI): domain Eukaryota; kingdom Viridiplantae; phylum Streptophyta; class Magnoliopsida; order Lamiales; family Linderniaceae; genus Craterostigma; species Craterostigma plantagineum. Next base: position 45,708 of record JAPQWV010003004.1, read on the forward strand.
CGTTTTTTGTTTCCTAAATAAGGATTCGGCCCGATAGAAATTGTCCAGTGCTTGTAGATAAGCCGCTTGAAAATAGTATAACTCGCCTAGCTGGCCGTAGCAGACAGCTGCTTGGTAGTCGTCGCCATCGGCTAGAGCGCCTTGTAGCGTTCTTCTTATCTGTTTAAACGCCTCATCCGGGTTTTCACGCATGGATTCCCGTAGGAGCGGAGCTCGGGCGTGTCTTTCTGGGCAAACAGCACATTCCACCCAGGCAATAACAGGAATGCCTGAAGAAAAAAATATCTAAAGAAAATTGTCATTAAGTTGTTGTCCTTTGTGAAATGAACCTAAAAGCTTAAAGTAAAATGCTAATATGATTTTACGGTTACATTAATGTTAATTAAATATTTATTAATCAACATTTATGCAATAAGGCACAAGCGGTTGATAAAATCATCAACCGCTTGTGCCTTAAAGATCGCTGTGTATCAACTAGGCTGCTTCGCGTGCCGGTTTATATATTCCGAAGGACTCAGTCCATCATCTTTTTAAACAAGGTAGAAAATGTGTTTGATTCGTGAATCCTAAAGCGTACGCGACCTGAGAGATATTCATTTGCTTGTCTAAAAGTAGTTTTTCAGCCTGTTTGAGGCGTATGTTCCGAATAAACTCACTCGTCGAAATACCTGTCAATGCCTTTACTTTACGATGTAACTGTACTCGGCTTAATCCTACTTCATCGGCTAATAATTGCACATTGAGGCTTGGATCTTCTAGGTACTGGTTGATGATGCTAACGATGCGTTCCATCAGGATCTCGTCGCTTGATTTAAAGGAGATCGTCTTCACTTTTCCTTCTTGCTCCTGGGCGCCCGAGTATTTTCCTTTCACCGTCATTCGGTTCTTAATTAGTTTTTCAGCCATGACCAATAGCTCCTCAATTAAAAGGGTTTGGTCAAGTAAGCATCTGCGCCTAAACCGATTCCTTGCATGCGGTCCTCGTGGTTGATTTAGCAGTAAGCAGAAATAACGGGTATAGGTTAGTCGTGCTGTTGCTCTTCATCTTTTTGACGAGTTCAAATCCATTCATATCGGGCATGGAAACATCTGATATAACCAAATCAGGGAGCTGCGATAGCGCCAGTTGAAATGCATCGCACCTTTTCAGCGGATTGATTTTATAGCTACTTTGCAGTTCCTGACTTACGTACGAAGAATATCTTTTTCATCGTCCACGACGAGCACCTTGAAATTTGTTTTATGAGAAATGGTTGGCTTCATAATGGTTTCCACGACCGGTCTCACAGCTGGTTTTTCAACTAATATAGGGTCGTTTTCCTTTGTTAACTGAGCTTTGGTAAATGGCGGGTTCCCATCGAATCTGGACGAAAAAGCGACTTCCTGGTTTGTCTG
>JAPQWV010003005.1:0-47094 GCA_027422505.1 Craterostigma plantagineum
ATAAACAGTAACCATGTGAAAAAATTTCTCAATCGTAAGTTTCTCGATCGCAAATAGTAACGGGCCTAAATATTCTTAAGTAACGAAAACGTCTAATTAGCCCATTAAAGAAATAAATGCTTGCAGTCGAAAAAATTCCAAAATACACGCAAAAGCCTCAATTGCAAAATTCAACAGTCAAAATTCTTGTGCGAAAAACGTTTTCTCTCAAAAGACGAACGCAAAAAAAAAAATCTCTAATCTTTCGATTTTTCTTCAAATCTTCGTCTTTAAGAGGTAGGTTCGACATTCTTTAGGGGTTTCAGTGTATTTGAACTCGTTTATATCTACTTTCTGCAATCTTTCGCCTGATTACGTGATAATTTCTCGTCTGTTCTTAATATGGAAACTCGAATGCTAGTTTGCAGTGTTTTAAGACCAGTTTCTATGCATAATCTAGGTTAAAAACTGCGTAAAAAGATAGTTTAGAAGTTTCATGAACGGATAATGGTAGATTACTTCGATTTTCTGGTTCGATTGGAAGATAGACTAAAACTGGATTTTAAACATTTGAAGGCGTCGAAGAACTTTCTCGCTCGCAAACAGTAATAATCGAATTTTAATTTGCTTGCGTTACAGTTTTCTTCGTAAAAGATTCTCGATCGCAAAACTTGTTGACTTAGTCGTCTAGATAAATAACGTAGATCGAAACATAATTACCATCGAGAAATTTCAATTTGATTTATTCGAGGGCAAATATTACGGAACGGAACATATTAAATAGATATCTTTAAAGTTTTCGAGCGCAAAACGTACAGTCGCAAATAATAATTCGATTTTAATTTTGTTCTCGGTTGAAAATTTTAGCGGCGATGAAATTAATTTTTCGATGATAAAAATTTTCGATCGTGAAAACACGCAGCGACAATTTTGATCGATCGACAATTTTCTCGATCGTAAAATTTCACAGCAAAAAACTATTTTACAATCGAAATACTTTCTCGCCCGACAACTTTCACAACGAAAATTTTATTCATGCGTGAAAAAATTTCTCGATCGTAAATTTATGCGGAAATTGATTTTCTCGATCGTAAATTTACACGGAAATTTTTCTCGATCGTAAAATTTCTCGGCTACAGTTTCACACGTTAAGTTCAACACTTGGAAAATTTTCTAAGTCCTTTTCACTGTTGCTCCCCTTAGCGAATAAAATTTTTCTCGATCAAAAGTTATCACAGAGAATTGTATTCAAAAATTGCACTTAGAAAATTAAATTGAGAATTTCAATTCTCGTGCGACAAAATGAACGGAGTGAACAGTACTTAAACATTTAGAAATATTTTCACACTTCATCGAACTTACATGTTATGTTGAATTCAAATAACCTCTTTAATATTGACTCCGTATGATCTATGTGCAAAATCCATAATATGACATGATCCATTTTTATGGTTTGATAAAGTCTAATTTCGACTCAAATTATAATTCTTGAACTAATGATTTACATTTCATGTGTATATTTCAGATGAATCACTATCCCACATACAATCACATTTACGAAAAGGCCATGTACCTCAATGTACACGACACCAACTTCCAGCTCGACGTGACGTCCTTTCGGTGTCCTGACGAGATAATGGTGTCTATACTACATGGCCATCCCCTGTGGCATGCACTGACAGTGACGGCCTCAGTGCCTATGGTGCACCTTCAACAATTTTGGTGGATGATCAAGAGCCATGTTATTGAAGGGGCGTACAGCTTCACAACGGTGGTAGGGACGAGGCACATCAACATGAACAAGAATGACTTCGCTCTTATCCTCGACCTCCCCTACAACCTGAATTACGGCCCTCTTCCAACTGAAGCCGAGCTAGTGCGTGACTTCCTCCAGATGGGATACCGTCCACCGCTCACCAAACTCGCACAAATGCAGAGCAACGGGATTCCACATCCGTGGAAGACATTGTTTGGGATTATCAACAAGTGTCTATCCCCGAAGTAGGCCGGCTTCGACAAAGGCAACGGCAACATTCTGAGGATTTTCCATGGAATCATCTTCTCGCTAAATTACGATTTCGCTCAACTGATCTGGAATGATATAGCCGAGCAGATCAGACAGAAGGAAAATAAACGATCGAAGAATGTGCCGTATGCCCGGTGGTTCTCCGTCATCATCCGACAATACATGGACTTGCACGGGCAGAACATCCCTCATCTTCCTCTTGGAGGGAACTACCAAACACCGAGGCTAAAATTTTTTCACCACCCCAAACTAAAGGACTTGGACCAGCCGTCAATGGCCATACCGTTCGAGTTGCTACATCTCGTCGACCCCTCGGAAGATGTCTACAAACTCTACGGCCGGGAAAATCATCTGACGGAACATATGATCAGAGGCCCCCGACAGATTTCACAGTCAGCCCTCACCAACAACAACAGCCTAGTCCTGAAGACACGATGATTGATGAAGTGGCTCAGGAACTAGAGCTGGAGCCTCCAACTCACGAGGAAACAGTGCCAGATGTTGAGGCCATCTTAATCGATGCCGTGGCCCAAGAGATGGAACTGGAGGCTCCACCTGTATCTCTTAGTACTGAAGTGCCATCACTGTCGGCGTGCTCGAAGAGCCTATTGAGGAAGGTATTCTAGCAGCACAACCGAGGCAGAAACGGGGCATATTTCACCACCGTTGGCTACTACGCCAGAAACAGAGGCTCTAATCTCAACAATACAACCTATTGAGCCTCTGGTGACGGAACCAGCCAGTGAGGATGTAGAACGAGGACTCTCACCTCACACAGCTACCCCATCAGACACGAAGTCAGATGAGGAGATTCGGTTGATTAGAAGGACTCTGAGACGATTGAGCATAACATTCGAGTCCCTCTTCGAAACTGTCACCGAACCATCAAACACAGCGTCGACTATCACTCCAAGTGTTGCGGACTCCCCTTCGCTCAATCTTGAGCCGCAACACATCACGGCGGGACCGGTAGCTCCGATGTTTGATACACAGGTTCCCACTGAACCTGTCACAACACCCATAGAGGAGAATCTTCAAGATTCGACTCAAGGATTGGGTGGAAGTCTCCAACAGTCACAACCTCATGTGACTGCGAGTCAACCTGAGGAGCCGGTGTTAGCTCAAGGGTTGATAACAGGCGACATCAGTTGTCCTGGACCATCCACAACGGAGGCGTCCACTCCATACGCGACTGAAGACAGACTTCAGGCCGCTTTCGCTAACGCGCTGAAGAATTTTGAAGACAAAATTATGGAGAGCGTGCACAATGCCATCGAGACGTCCCGCCAAGATCGTGGGAAAGCACCCGTCTCGGAGCCGTCTTCATCACAACCCATCTTCACACCCCCTCAACCCATACTACCCTCACAAATCCCAACACCCATCCTCACCCACAACCTCATAAGTCCTACCACAGTACCCATCAGCGAACTCCACTCCATTCTGGTCGCCAGGCTGTTGGAATTGACTACACGGACGCCGAAAGAAGATGATCTCTTCTGCCGTCTCATTGATCGTCCTGACCCATCCGAAACGTGCCGCGGCCAAGGCTCCCACTCCAAACGCCGACACGACGACCCAGACGAACCCTGGCGCGACTCAGACAAGTAAAGGAGTCGCTGGAACCTCACAACCCACTACCCAAACAAACACCACCACACGCTGCACCACTCAAACCCAAACTCAAACCCACATCGACCCACCAACCTTTTAAATAAGGACGCCTCCGCCCACACCACCAACCTTCTCAAGCCCCTTGCTTTCGGAAGAAGAAGCAAGTGCTGCCATGCTTATCGCCCTAGCGCAGACTCAGGCGACTCCCTTAATTGCTCCAGACCAACCGGGACCATCAGGACATGGCGTCAACACACACGAGGTCCTAGACAAATACATATTCGAATGACAGTAGATGACCCATTCCATGCCCGATGTACATCAAAGACAATGGCTTCAGGACGTTCGACACTTCCTACAACAAGCCTCGGTAGACCTTGTGCTCATAGAAGATGAAGAACTTCAGGAAGGTGAAGATTACCAGCAAGATATCCCAAGGCTACCAGAGTTGATCGCACAACGAGCGGTTTCCCCCACAAGACAAATGCCAGGGACCGTTCGGATCGACACGCCATGGGAGAACATCAAAATCGAAATCCCCTTCCTTGAAGAAGTTCATGAACACATCTGGAGGTCGCCTGACAGGGTCAAGAAGTCGAACGAATTTGAACTAAGAGGGATCTCTCACTGGGATCAGCAGAAGAGGATGACCTACATCTGGTGCTGACTCAACTTGGACCTGATGTAAGGATGAAGATGACTAAAGCGCAAGCAAGGAATCATTATCAGAGTCTAGCTTCTATCTACAAGCTTCTCAGCATCTACTGTGCCAAAGGAGGTATTCCAATCCCAACCTACGTTATCGAGCGAGTGGACAGAACCCGAAAGGAATTAAGCGAGAGCGATCTACCGTACCTCCCTGCCGACGAGGTATACAACCTGTATCAGCTGTACGTGGAGAAGTACAAAAGTCCTCAAGGCTTCGTCAAGAAAGAAGGTCTCGAGGGGCTCTACCGGTTCATGATGCGCCAAGTCAAGTACTTCGCTGCACATGACCTTCAGATGGCTCTGGAGAGCAACATGAAGAAGGTCAACATGACCGCACCGCTCAACAAAGGACCCGAGATCGAAGGGCTTCCAAGCAATCATGTGCCCATCAGCTCAGTCCTAGGCATCACCTACCACAATCCAATCACCAAGAAGACTAGGTTGATGCTGAAGACTGAGATCATTAAGTTTTGTGACGGAAAGCTCAAGGTCATCAGGAGGAATAGAGCAAAGTTGGAAGAAATCAACCGAGAGACGATGCTGAGAATACATCAGTTCGTGAGAGAGCAGCCGCTCCTGATGGAATTGCTAGATGACATCGAGGAGTGCCTGAAGATGAGGGAAACGCTCAGGAACTATGAGCATGCGCTGGGCTTGCGCAGGTCATACTATGCCCGACGAGGACAAATGGCAATCAAGCACAAGGGGGAGATTGTAGAGTATCAATTTTAATTGTGCTTGATTTCATTAGTTGTCCTTGTAATTAGGGGCTTTATGTATAGTAGTCCTTAGATTAGGACTAGTTTGATATTTATACCAAGTTTGTTTGATATAAATAGTTGTACACACATTGAGAAAACAACAGAAAATTAGAGAATCAATCCGAAAGGCTGCCAAATTCAATTCTAGAGAGAGAAATAGCAAAACTTTCTCACACTAAAGGAATTCTCTCTCGTGTTCTTCAAGTGAAGATTTTCGATCGAAATTCATATTTCAATAATTCTAATCGATTTCCTTAGAATTCATGTCTAGGATTGATTGTGTTGACAAACGATGACCTAACACTTAGACATGCACAAATATAAGCAAGTATGGCAGTCCAAATATAAACTCAGAATTTGAGGGTTTTCGAACATGAATCATACCCGAAAATTCCATATAAGTCACATAATTTCATAGAACCATAATAGCACATAATTCACAAAGAAATTTACGTGTTACAGATGCAGGAAAAATTCAACTTGCTCAAGAACTTCAAGTTGTCCGAATTTTGTGCTTGGGAAAGCTTCGTTCTTCTAAGTTTTTTAGTTGTTGTTATGTTTTGAGGGATTTCTCTTAATAATGCTTGATGTATTTGATAAGTATTGCGCTTAGGGAATAGTGATCGATGGGACTAGTAGGTGATCTTATTTCCTTTAAGGTTAAGCAATCTTATACTAACTTAAAATCACCCGAAAAATTAAATCCCAAGCTGTCCGAAAGTATCAAGCTCTCATATCACCCGGATTTGAGTATCACTTGAATTGGATTGACCGAAAGTTAGCCCTCATATGTTGTCCGAAATTTAGTGACAACTTACCCAAAAATTGAAGGCCATCCGAAAATTTTCTTCACATAATCACACGGCTTGCCGAAATTGGAGTTCTCTCACCACCCGAAAATTAATCTTCACGGACCTCACTTAGCTTTGGATTGCTATTGGCCGAAATTAGCTTTGCCTGAACTGATTTTGGACATTATTTATTTTCGGGTTTAGTTTTCCTATGTCCCGAATTAAATTCGAACCTACTATACTATTTTCTTTGATTTCAAGATTTCAAATTTCTTCAATTAAAATTCCTAAGTCACAATTTACATGGCTACATAAAAAATTCCGTATTTACGGGTATTACAATTTGCTTGATGTATTATTCGCTGTATATGAGAATATTGTATTCAAATATTTATTTGTGAAATAAATGTTTGATCGCGTGCGTATACGTTAATATATCAAAGGTTCGTGCAAGTACGTCAAGTAATAATTAAAACGAATATGTTATAACTAGCACCACGCGCGATAGGCAATGTACCTGTCGTTTGTAATATAGCTATGGCGAATATCCGAGTATCGAACACGAGGAATAAATTAAGTACTAGTAATAACCTATCAGTTTGATATTTAGCCTAAATAAATATTTTTCGTATTTTAATTTATGAATTAAATTTGACAGTAAAACCTAACAAAACCACAAGCTTTAAACACAACTTAAATATTTAAATATTTTTTAGTTATACTTTGATTTATAAAATAAATTCTAACTAGCTTGAACACAACTTAAATATTAAAAGTATGTTTTTTTTTATATAAAACGGGAGTGCTCGGGATTGCGAATCCCGCTAGGTATCATTGACGAAGCCGTAAATTACCGTTAACACAAAAATAATGACTAAGTCGCGGTAATTCCTACTCACGCCCGAATTTGCTGTCGCCCTAAACGGTTGTGAGAGTATATATTAATTTACCTAAAGCAAGGACCGATTATTTGTTGTCTCTCTATAATCGAATTCCTATCATTTTATGAAAGGTCTAATCGTTTTTCTAGATGTCGCCCTAAAACGATATTACCATGAAATCACATCAACTCATAGACATATTAAAGTGATATTCGAATCAACACATAGACATATTAATTTGAAGAACAAAATCATAAATGATAAATAGCCAATATAGCATGTTCACGAGTACTTTTACGTCAAATAACTCTACCTAGCGTTCATCATCCCAAGCACATAAAAATTAGCTACTCATACGAAATATTAATATGACAAGAAGCGTAAATAACAAAGAGAAATGAAATATTTTCTTCCCTGATTTCTGCCTGCGGGTTAATATTTCTTTGAGGACTTTTGTCGAGCAAGTGGTGGACAAGTTGGGAATGGCTCACGGCAACCACTTGGCTACCCCTTCTTTAGCTCCTAACATGCACGCAGCCCAATCTTAGTCCAAAGGATAGCGTATTACCTCGCTCGTTACTGCTTCGCCGTGACCTTTGTGTGCGGTTGACGATCCTGTTCGCTGTCCCTCGGCTCGTGTAATACCCGTAAATTTAATACGGGGTCATCGATATAATTTAGCAGTGTGAGTATCTAAATTAGAAATTTTGAAATATTAATCGAAAAATTTTATGGGACTTTCGGATATTAGGAGTCTTGAAATTAGATAGAAAAAAATTAGGATTCAAATTTTAATAGAAGAGATACCCGAAATATAAAATAACCAAGTAGAATATTTTTAAAGTAAATGTTTAGTGGTGAGAAAGGTTTTGTATTATATATATATAATATATATATAGATATAGATATAAAATAACTTAGTGAGTGAGGTGAAGTTTTTGCCAAAAAAAGAGAAGAGATAAACATTAGGGCTTGAAGTTTTCGATACCTTATATAAATATTTTAATACTAATTATAATCCTTCATAACCATCTCATCGAAGTTGTCGATATCTTTACAAAGTTTTCGTTATCTTATTCTCACACCAAACTTTTCGCATCACACACCCCAGTATATTTTGTTATTACTAATTACATGTTATAGGATAAGGATGACAAATAAAACTTATAAAATATTACATATGGCCGATTGCTTTGCTTAATCAAGGAGGAAAACGATAAGTCATCTACTAGTCCATTCGTACACAAAGTTCTAAGCTTGCATATATATATATATATATATATATATATATATAGATCGAATATATTAAGGGAACAGTAAGGAGAAAATAGAAAACCCTTGAGAAGGACGAACAAAAACAGAAAGGAGGCTAAGAGAGGAAGGTGATTTCGATCAAGGACAAATTCGGCAAGCTAGATAAATCGAATTTTGGTGTGTGAGGTAGGTGAAACTTCATCTACAACACGTAAATATTTTCGTAAAATTATGTCTTGTGCTTTTTATGTGATATATGTGATGCTGTGAAAGTTTTCGATGTGAATGTTATGTCGTTAAGTTGGAATTTCAGGTTTTAATTTATGTTCAGACCTATAACCATGTTCTAATTAGATGTTTATAAAGCTACGGTAGGTAGATATTTTAATGTGTTAGAATTTTGGTAGAGGAACATAGGAGTATTCGAATATTTTTGGCATGTGGAGGATGTTCTCGATACAACTTGAATTAACCGAGGATATTAAGTAGTTGTAATCCTAGAAAGTTTTCGGTGACCTAAACTATTCAGTTTGATAGGGCAGCTATAGGCTTTATTTACACACCCAAGTTTTGGAATTTCTATATTACTAAGTTTGAATTAATTTTGTTTGCAAAAAATTTGGAGGTTTTCGGCAATGTTATGTTTTCGGCCAACTAGGGTTTTCTTAATAACTTAATTGTTTGATATTTGTATGATTTTAACACAAACTTTTCAGTATAGTAATTTTACGGTTGACCAAATATTAGACTGAGTTGACTTTCGGGCTGTGAACTTATATTTCGAGCATAGTCAGAATTTTCAATGGATTATTTTTAGTGTATTTCAAACAGGACTAGAATTTATTTGGAAATAAATTTTAGGGAATTTCGGGGAATTATTTTAGCAAACTACAAAGAAATATTTTTCGTGGGTTTTGGGTGAGGTTAGAATATTTTCGAGGAAAATATTGTTTAGACCTTTAGTGAATTTTGGGAAACTCGAAGGGAATATATTTATTTACAATATTGCATCTTATTGCACTGCATTGCACTTGCATACCATACCATATTAGTGCGAGAACTGAACACCGTATGAAACGGGGACGTTGTGACGTATTGACGAGCGGGGTAGAAAGAGTTTGTGACCAATACTGGTGGGTCTGCCTGGCGCATGCGACCAGTATATGCTACCATCGATGTGGTAGGTCCGCCTGGCGTAAGCGACCAGTATTTGCTACCAGTATAGGTGAGGGACCTGGTAGGTCTGCCTGGCGTAAGCGACCAGTATATGCTACCAGTGGTCTGGTAGGGCAGACTGGCGTAAGCGACCAGTATTTGCTACCAGTGTGGACCCGGATGCGATGTGAGATGATGTGATGTTTGAGAGTTTGTGATTGAGACTGGTAGGTCAGCCTGGCGTTAACGACCAGTATATGCTACCAGCGGACTGGTAGGGCAGCCTGGCGTAAACGACCAGAAATTGCTATCAGTATGTATTATCTGAGCGTGGACCATGATATGATATGAGATTGTGAGATCTGATAGATTGGGATGAGGATGAGCATGCATTTCTTGTGAGGTATTTTGGGACGGGATTCGAGTGAGAGTGCGCACTGAATTCACGCATATTTTCACCTACTGAGCAATAGCTCAGGGTTTACGTGTTGTAGGTACCGAACACGATGCCGATACACGTCGCAGATGAGGCGGACTGACGGCGGTGCTCCACGGACTTTTGAGGGCGAGGCTGTACATGGATGCGACCTGTGGAACGATGTTAGGATTATTAATATTTTGCTATTTTGGGGCTGCGACCCGTGTACAGTAACGGCAATGTAGACGAATATTTTGATGTAATATATATTATTTTAGGAAAAAGTTTTTGTTAGACGGGTCTTCCGCGACTTACGTTGCGAAAATCCGCCACGATTAGTATTAGAAAGTGTGGGTCGCCACAGCTCGAGAAGACCCCGGAGTAGCGAACTTGATTCTCCTCAGCCATGTATGCTCGTGAATGCTTCAGTTTACTCAGAGGAGGTTACGAGAATTTGACGTGGCAGCTGCAAGCTTGAGGTGGGTGAGAAGTGGATGATCGATGGTAGTGAGGTGGAGTGGAGAGGTGGATGCTTTGAGAGGTGCTTGCTTGATGGTCTCCTTGAGATGTCGATCAGAGATGTGCACGTTTTGAGTTGAGAGGTGGATGAAGTGCTTGGTGGTAAGGTGGGTCGATGGTGTGGTTGAGCAAAGAGGCCGATGGTGTGGTAGTCCCATGGTGGTTTTGGTTCCCATACGCCAGATTTGGATACGCTCGAGGTTGAAAACTCCGTTGGCCTTGGTAATTTCCCATATAGTCCACGTGCTCTAATGACTGCCCTAATTGGCAGTCTGAGGTCTCATGAGCTGCGCCACAAATCTCGCACTGTGGTGTGTACGGCTTCTGAGGTGATGAGGTTGTCATCACGGCATGGACGGGCTGTGTTTGCCCTGCCTTTGGAAGTAGTGTGTTGATCACCGTCTGGAGCTGGGAATTGGTAGATGCAATATGTTGTTGCAGCGCCTCGAACTTAGCATTTGTAGCTGTCTCCTCGCTCACCCCAAATACTCCTGGAGTCTTTATCCTCGTATTGCCTCTCATGAAGCTGTTCCTCGAGTAGTCTTCGATTCGATTCCAGGCGTCTGTGGCATTGAGCTTCACAAGCCCTCCTCATGCGGCTCCGTCTAGCATATGAACAGTTTGATCATTGAGGCCTTCGTGAAATCGATTGATCATGGCGGCCTTCGACATTCCGTGTTGTGGGCATTTCTTCAACAGTGACTTGTACCTCTCCCACGCCTCGTAAAGATTCTCTGAATCCTTCTTATGAAAAAGGGAGATCTCCATCTTCAACCTTAACACCTTTGACAATGGGAAGTAATGGCCGATGAATGCTGCTCGCAATTCCTCCCTCGTAGTTATTGATCTGGGCGGTAACATCTCAAACCATTCCTTCGCCATGTACTTGAGCTAGAATGGAAACAACATCAGCTTGATAGCATCGCTCGGGACCCCATTAATCTTGATGGTGTCTTTTACTGTCAGAAAAGCCTTCAGGTGGAAATATGGATCATCATCAGGGTTCCCCTCAAATTGAGCCGTCCGAAAGATCATTTGAAGCCAAGCATGCTTCAACTCGAAATTGTTGTTCTCGATCTTTGGAATAACAATAGCCGATTCGATACCGCCTAGAGAGGCGCTCTTGAGTAGATCTTGTATAGATTGTTCCTCTTCTTGGTCTTGGTGGACGGGCACTCTGCGGTCTGCCATCTCGACTTCTGTCTCTCGATTGTCTATGGATGTCTCTGTTCGAGAATTTTCTGCTGACTCCAGAGAGTTGTCCTCTGAGTAGCTAACCAGCGGTTCCTGATAGTTGCTAGCCATGCCTTCGGAATTGTATCTGAGTTGTCTTCGTAACTTTCGCTCGAAATCTGGATCTCCTTCAACAATGGGACCCGATGGGTGGCTTTGGGTCATCCACTGTCAAATAGTACATTCAATGAGCGAAAGCGAAATTAGTGAAGGAATAATGGACAAATTGAAGGAATAAAGCTAATAAAAATTACTTGGAAACGCCAACGAGTGAACAAAGAACGCATAACTAACTTAATCCACTAGAGCACTTAAAATGCTAATAATTGAAATGAAAATTTAACAAATAATAGTGGCTAAATTACCGAATTATGGCGTTCCTACTATCAATTTAATTCCCCGACAACGGCGCCAAAAACTTGATCGCGTGCGTGTACTTTTAATATATTAAACAGATGTTCATGCAAACACGTCAAGTAATAATTAAAACGAATATGTGATAACTAGTACCACGCGCAATAGGCAGTGTACCTATCGTTTGTAGAATAGCTATAGCGAGTATCCGAGTGTCGAACACGAGGAATAACTTGCCTACTAGTAATAACCTATCACTCGATATTTAGCCTATGTAAATAACGGGATTGATTTATGCTATGACTATTTTAATGGATTAATCTAATCAAATAAAAATAACTAAGAGCACAACTAGGAAATGTATGAGTAAGTGAAGATAATAAATATGTGTTCGGCTAAGGCTGCAGAATATCGCTCTTACGTGTTATTGGCTAAATCGCAGTAATTTCCTACCCACTCACGAGTTTGCTGTCGCACTAAACGTTCGTGGGAATCCAAGATTAATAATTACTAAACAGCAAGGTTCGAGTATTTCCTGTCGCCCTATACTCGGATCCTAATGTCTACGAACGGCCTAAATCGTTATCTCTGTCGCCCTAAACGACCACATATCAACACATAGACATATTGATACAAAGAAACATGTTCATAGAACAATAAATAGCCAGATTACACGTGTTCACGATTATCCAACGACTTAACTACGACATAACCCAACGTTCATCTAAACCCAAACACATAAAAGGTTTAGCCACTCATCTTGGACGACACAACAACGATTATAATTAGAAATGAAGATAAAGAGCTCATAAAATCTTCCCTGAGAAATGAGTCGGGACGTCTTTGAGGTGGAGCTCTCGTTCCGCGGTTGTAACTTCGTTGTTGGTTTACCTCTTGAGCTTCTAAGGACCAAAGTGGCTTTTAGGGTTCTTCTTCCTCTTCTTTCCACTATTTTCGGCTCTGTAAAGGGTTAGGGTTGAGTTCTGAGAAGAACTCCCCTTTTATGCATTGAATTTGGGCCTTAAACCTGAATTTTGGAACGTTCACTACTGCTTAACGGGCCTTCACGGCAGTGAAGGGACACTTTAGCCTGATTTTCCGCGTTTCTTAAACCCTTCACGGCCATTTGCGTAAGGATTCACGGCCGTGATTGCGGTTTAAACCCTAAATCTTGACTTTCGGTTACATGTCACGGCCTTGTGCATTGGGTAGTCACGGCTGTGACTCTTAACAGAATTGCCAACTTGAGACACTGCCCTCGTTCACGGCTTGTTGCATAATATGTCACGACCGTGACTGAAACATCTCGAGCTACTGCCCTGTTTCACGGTCTTTCGTGGAGATTCACGGCCGTGACTCGCATAACTCGACCCACTGTGACGCCCGGGCCGACGAGGGCGGGGAGTGATCGCCGGTGCCAAGAGATGCACGGACAAGGAGCGGCTCCTGGCTGGCTTCTAGGCGAAGGGATACATGAACGAACCGATCCGACACCCGAATGAGAGGGGATCCTGAGACTGACAATGTATGGGCCTTCAGGCTAAGAATCGTATAAAAGAATTGATAGTACTACTCATATCACCAAGGCGACCTACCTTTTCGGGAGTCCATCCGAAAAACTTCAAAGTTAAGAGTGCTTGACTTGAAGCAATCTTGGGATGGGTGACCCCCTGGAAGTTTGCCCAGGGTGCGGTGAGCGAGGAAGAAGCACGCTGAAAGGTTAAGTGGTGGCACAGTGGGGCCAGACTATCAGTCGGAGTGTGGTGGGCCCAACCCACAAGTCCCGGTAGGGACGGATGCTACAGTGACACCCGGTATGGGACGGGATGTTACAGGTGGTATCAGAGCACAACCTCTCGCAGTACGGTGCTGGTTCGGGGACGATGTCAGGAACCGGAACCTTATATCGTTTTCATGCATATACATTAATTCATGCACTTGCATAATTAATTTTATGGTACATACACACACACACACACACACACATATATATATATATATATATATATGACGATATTAATATTTGACTATAGTATTATAAGTTATAGTATGGAAATAGGTAATGAAAATAAATCTATTAGTAAGAAGTTTTGATAGGTACCTTAAGAAATATTTTTCGATAAATGATATATATACATATAAATATTGTGGATAAGGTTTACATAGTTCTTGGTGGAAGCATGCATGAAGTTAAAAGTCTTCGATAGAAATTTAGTCACCAAGGAAGTAACTATACTAATAATATAATGTGTATTAGATAACTTATGATAAGTATTAACAAAACATCTATGTCTCTTAGTTATCATTACACGCAAGCTACAAAGTAAATAAAGGAGATATTAATTCATTTATAAAACTATCAATCCCCACATTAGAAAGGAAACGAGGAACTCAAGCCATAAATCAGCGTTAAAAAGGGTATGGATTAATGTTATGATTTTTAGGTTGCTAGTTATGATTATATCTTAGAAGTTTTCGTAATCTTGGGCATATTAGGGTTTTTCCTCAGAGGTTTTGAAAGGATTAAATACATGTTTATGTTGGATAATTTTTGGTATTCGAACATGTTAAGGTTTGACATATTATGGGGTTTCGATATATTCATGTTCTTAAGAAGGCTAGGTTTGATCGAATTTTGGAGAAATGTCGATAAGGAAAGGTGTTTTAACTTTCTAGGGTATTGCAGTTATAAGATGTCGAAACAATTCGATATTTAAATAGGAAAATCTCGAGTTAGATAAGATCTCGAGTTAGATAAATATCGAAGCATGATATCGAGATTTAGAAATTTTATTAGATGGATATCGTTAGCTTGAGTAAAAAGATATGTCAAGACGTGTTAAATGTCGAGAGAAGCTACAGTGAATACCGCAATTTAGAAAACCTTAAAGCAAATGTCGAAGACCTATGTAGATTAAGGAAGTAAATGGAAATTGTCGAGTTGAATGTCGAGAACTTGTGTGGGATTAAAAATAAAATGTCGAGTTATAATGTTGAAAGAAACAGATGAATCTCGAAATGAGATTCCAAGACAGTCGACATTAGAAAGGAAAAATCTCGTTATAATAACGAGTGATAATTTCGAGTTGTGTCAAATAGAATGTCGAGATTTTAATATCTAACTTGATAAGAATATCGAGATTAAGAAATTTTGATTGGTTAGCAATTTAAAAGTGAATATACGTGTTTATAGACATCATCAATAATAAAATACTTATATATATATATATATATAATAGTACGATTATATATGTAGGAATTAGGGTTTTCTAAATTTGGAGGAACCTTATATATATGTGTGTTATTTTCATATAAGGTTTTCGGTATGATACGGATTTTTAGAAATCAGTAAGTTTCAATGTTTTTAGGGTTTTAACATAATAAGAATTAGGGTTTTCAATGATATTTTCGGTATAATATAGTTACAATTTTTATGCAGGTTTTGACATTGATAAAAAAAATATAACTTCTAAGTTAATAATATAATGTATTATAAGTAATGAACAGAAAGGCAAAGGCTACGGATAGGAACGATCATGCATAATAAAACATGCATATTACGTACGCATGTCATTATAGGATTTTATATTTACCAGATAAATACTTGTATAGGTTAGGAGTCCGATAAGGGCAAGGACAAGGTCGGTTAAGCGAACGAAGAAAATCGGCAAAACTTGTGAGTATGATTTGCAACATGTACCTTATGTGCCTTATGTGCTTACATGATTTATATGGATTAATTGACTAATGTGTGCTTTATATGCTATTCATGAGTGTGAATTAAGTGATGCTAAAGTGCTAAGTGATGCTAAAGTGCCTTTATATGATTTATGTGTTATATAAAGTATTTTATATAGCATTGCGTACATATAAATAAAAGGAGAAACCGTTATGACTGCTACGACTACGGACGGTACGATACGGGTGCTACGGCATACTTCCCTCTAAATCGGGGGATGACAGTTACTTCCCTTCAAATCGGGGGATGACAGAGTCCTGTACAGGCACATACAGATATTACAGTATTGACAGAGTCCCATGCATGGGCGCCGACTGGGCTTACAGAATACGAGTCTAGCTAGTCTATAACGGGAGTATCAAAATAAACGGACATATAGAATGGCATGTGATCTACGGATCGTATGAATAACGATTATGTGAACGATGATTTCATGATTGAAAATGGCTACTGCTTACTTTATTACTTGTATGTTTCTAGCTAACATGTTGCGATCATACTCTGAATCGGTGTCTTCACAGTTGTTGTAGATAATTAGCGGACAGCGTAGAAAGCATCAACATAAAGCATGGATTCAAGGTTGGCCGACTACGCTCTCCTCCTGCTCCCCTCTGGTTCATCGTTAGCATATAGAATAGAAATGGATTTAGACTGTTACATTTTGTGACTCATATGATAGGTACATATATGTACATTATTGTGAAAGGAACTAGATCGGATGTACGCACCCGTTTATGTTCGAAAGGAAATGGTTATGGAAATCGCGAAAAATTTTATATGAATATTTTATAGTTGCGTAAAAAGGTAATAGGAAACGGGGCGCTACAGACGAACCAGGCGGAAGCTGGTGGGCATGTGACGCCCGGGGCCGACGAGGGCGGGGAGTGATCGCCGGTGCCAAAGAGATGCACGGACAAGGAGCGACTCCTGGCAGGCTTCTAGGCGAAGGGGTACATGAACGAACCGATCTGACATCCGAATGAGAGGGGATCGTGAGACTGACAATGTATGGGCGTGTCAGGCTAAGAATCGTATAAAAGAATTGATAGTACTACTCATATCACCAAGGTCGACCTACCTTTACGGGAATCCATCCGAAAGAACTTCAAAGTTAAGCGTGCTTGACTTGAAGCAATCTTGGGATGGGTGACCCCCTGGGAAGTTTGCCCAGGGTGCGTGTGAGCGAGGACGAAGCACGCTGAAAGGTTAAGTGGTGGTACAGTGGGGCCAGACTATCAATCGGAGTGTGGTGGGCCCAACTCCACAAGTCCCGGTAGGGACGGATGCTACAGTGACACCCGGTATGGGACGGGATGTTACACCCACTCTCTCCGTTCACGGCCTCTTGCGAGATGATTCACGGCCGTGACAGAGGCCTGACAGCTTCAAACTTGGCCATTTTGCGTCGTTTTCGACGTTCCTTTACGCTCGATAACCATTCGAAGGTCCTACAATATTTAATGAGTGTAAATAGAGCCAATAGATGCATGGAATGACTAAAAATATCCTATTATAATCCAAATAAATACAACAATAAACGTATTAAAAATACGTTTATCAATGTTCGACATTGCTTTCTATCTCAACATATTATTTATTTACCATCAGTTCTTACTTGGCATTGGGTTGGACGGTAAATAACAGAAACCCAAATATAGCGAGTGTAGTCACCGATTCTCATGGGATAAGAGAGGGGGAACCGGTGAGCTATTGCTCTCGGATATTAAATACGTCCATAAGTTTTAGACTTCAGTAGGGTGACTGAATGTCGATCATGACTTATTTGTTGACGACTCCTAAATGATTGTGCCATCATCAACTTGGGAAATGGGAGGTCGTAACATTGATATAAGTTGAATCGGAGATTAACTTGTACTTGGACACGACTCATAGTTGACGATCGCATGGCCTATTACTCTGGAAAGAGTCAATGATCGATCAATGACTATAGTAGTGTACGTGGATCTTAGACCAAAGGGTCTTTGACGGAGTTGACTTCGGGTCTTGATTATTAACTAGTTTGCTAGACCCGCATTTGTGGCGACCCTAATTTGCTAATTAAGTTTAGTGGCGGATTTCCGCAACGTAAGCCGCGGAAGGCCTCTCTGATAAAAACCTTTTCGTAAAATAAGATTTATTAGAACAGAAGTAATATTACAAAATCACGTCTATACAGAGGCCGTATCCCCAAATACCAAAACGTCAAAAAACCCTAAAGCCGTTCCACGGGTCTTCATACATGTACAATCTCACACTCAAAAGTCCGTGGAGTCACCGCAATCAGCACACGTCAGTCACGACGTACCTCAACGTCAAACTCAGTTGTACCTACAACACGTATACAGTAGCTATCTAGCCCACTAGGTGAAAATATACGTGAATGCAGCGTGCACTCATATCCCTTCCCAATATCTCACTACAAATGCACGCTTGACTCTTTTCCCTCATCAACCTATCGTATATCATACGTCACATCAGGGCCCTAGGCTAGACTAGGCACCATGCGCGCACAATAAAATACCGACTCAGGGGCCCGCACTCGGGTAGCCTACTCTGATCGATCACGCCATCCCTCCCGAGTTTCCTTCCACTCAAGCGGAAGCCTACGCTAGTAATGCGTCTGGACGATCATGGCAGACATCCTCCTACCAGGTCGCTCCTTCCACAATCATCCGACGTTTGCACCTCAGACTGCACTCCAATGCATCTGAGTAGACGAGTCGATCACGTCTTTCTCCCGTCAGGTGCCTCAGTCCTAACCTCATAACTCCACTGCGAGTAGACGACCAACATTGGTCACATTCTACCCCCGCTCGTAGACACCATACCGTGTCACCGTGTCAACACGGTCAGCATCTCTCGAACTGATATGGAATGTAAGAGTACATCATTATACTGAAAAATAAATTTTTCCCCAAAAATGCACTAGTTAAATGCACAGTAAAAATCTATTTCAAAGACTTTTAATAGGGCGTTAGAATAGGGCGTTAGAATAGAATAGACTATGCCCAGTAAAAATCTATTTCAAAGACTTTTAGTAGGGCGTTAGAATAGACTATGCCCGTTGGGCTCGGAATATTTTTCTCATCAAACGACGTAAAAATAATTTTCCTCAAAAAGACATCCTTTTTTGTTTTTACACTATGCCGAAAACTTTCTTATACCGAAAACTTGTCGGGCCGAAACTTCATATGCCGAAAGCTTATGAATGCCGAAAACTTTATGAGACCGAAAACTACTATACTGAAAACCTCTTAAATACCGAAAACTTATTCTGTCGCGAAAACTTTTTTAAGCCAGAAAACTTTTGAAGCCCCAAAATTGAACTTTACCGAAATCTTTTTCGGACCAGAAAACATTTTAGAGAAGGCCTGAAAACTTTATACCTGTACCGAAAACATTTTGACCCCCCCGAAAACTTTACATGCCCGAATTTATTTGTAAGCCCGAAAATATTAAAACTTTTAAAGCCCGAAAACTTTTGAAGCCCCAAAATTGAACTTTACCGAAATCTTTATCGGACCAGAAAACGTTTTAGAGAAGGCCTAAAAACTTTATACCTGTACCGAAAACATTTTGACCCCCCGAAAACTTTACCTGCCCGAATTTATTTCTAAGCCCGAAAACTTTTAAAGCCCGAAAACTTTTGGAGCCCCAAAATTGAACTTTACCGAAATCTTTTTCGGACCAGAAAACTTTTTAGAGAAGGCCTAAAAAACTTATACCTGTACCGAAAACATTTTTGACCCCCCCGAAAACTTTACCTGCCCGAAAACATTTTCCCCTGGTTTTCCTCTCATTCTTTGTTCTTTGTCACATGAGGGTTTTTGTTTTTAATTCATTAGATATACATGGGGATTTGAAATTCGTGCTTGATTAGATGGAAAGCAGGTGAGGAGATTTCCTTGTCCTTAAGTAAGATATTTTATTTATTTCTAAGCATAATTATGTCCAAAAACTTACGATCAAGTCATCTGACCCGAAAATTGGCTTTAAGGTTAGCCGGAAATTTTCCTAAGGCCTGAATTTCTGTTAGGTCCTATTATCAACTCCTATTATTCCTAGGCCAGATATCTCAGATTTACGATGAAAATTATAGAAATTGAACCTTCCGGTCGAAAATATCTTTTTGCTCATGAGAGAGAATTTCTAGTGTGAGGAAGTGTTTTTTATTTCCTCTCTAAAATACGATTTGAAAGCCTTTCGAATTAATTCACTAACTTTCTCTATTGATGGCGACTGCATACAATTGTATTTATACAAACAGACTTGGTATAAATTTAGTCCTAAACTACAGACTAATTAATTAAATGCCCCTAATTACAAAGATAGCTAATTAAATCCAGCACAATTCATTTCTAGATTGGTCGTATCATCGATCTCTTCCAATCTCTTCTCAATGCTCTTTTTGATCAGCTTGAGCGTCCCGTCACAGAATTTGTTGACCTCATTCTTCATCATCACACGAATCTTCTTAGCGATTGGTTGTAGTAGGTGATGGTCAAGACTGGATCTACGAAGATATAATTGGCGGTGCTCTTCTATCTCAGCAGCAACCATGAGCGGCGACATTAGATTGACCTTCTTTATATTGTTCTCTAAAGCGATATGAAGGTCGTGAGCGACGTGATACTTGACTTGTCGTGTCATAAACTCTTGATTCTCGAGTCCTTCCTCCTTGATATAGCTTTGAGTATTCTTGATCTTCTCTACGTACATTTGGTAGAGTCGAAAGACTTCGTCTTTGGTTTTGTTCGTCCCGCCGATGGTGTAGATTGGTGTCCGTTTTGAACCAAGGGTGTGAGAAACTCCCAGCAGCTGATAGATGGGTGGTAAATTGTTGAAGTGACTCTTCAGCTGATCTTTGGGAATTCCTCTCCGGTCAGGACCTAGTTGGGTCAGCATGTAGAGATGTTCCATGCACTTGCACAGATCCCAATGTGATATGCCTCTGAGGTTGAACTCGCTCAGCTTCTTGATTTTTTCCGGTGACCTCCAATGTAGTTTCGAACTTCTTCGAGAAAAGGAACTTCTATTTGCACGTTCTCCCACGGTGAGTCGACTCGGTCCCTTTGGATAGTGTCGGAGTGGTATCCACTCGGTGTACGATCAACTCTGGAAGTTATGGAAGATCGAGTTGTAGTCCTCGCCTTCTCGAAGTTCTTCATCTCGATGAATACTAGGTCAACCAAAGCTTGTCGTACGAAGTGTCGAACGTCAGCGAGCTTTTACTTTGCTATTGCATCGGGTAGATGGTGAGTCATCAACTGGTCTTCAAAATATATACTTATCAAGAACTTCGTGTGGATTGACTTCACGCGTCGAGGTACCCGACTTGTCCGGAGCGGTTGAAGGTGCTTCCGTAGCATGGGACTTGAAGTCATCGATTGCGGTGTGGGCGGAGGTGTTCGTGAGGTGGGTGGTTTGATTGGAGTTTGAGTTTGGATGCGGGGCATGGTGGTTTGAGTTTGTGAGTGGGTGATGGGTCGGTTGTTGGTTTGTGGTGGTGGTGGGTTTGACGAGGTTCCAACAGCTCCACTTTGACTTTTCTGTGCTGAGCCTCGTCCTTGTCCGTGACCACTCATGGATGTTCTCGGCCTCTTCTCCCCCCTTAGGGCGATCCTGATCATCAAGGTCGTCATGTTGACGTTTGGAGTGGAAGCTTTGGTCGAGGCACGATTCAATAGGTGGCTCGGGGTGATCGCCCAGACACCGGAAGAGGTTTTCTTCTTGTTACGTCCAGTTGGGAATGGAGAACAGATGGGCTACAAGAATATCGTGGAGCTCTCTAATAGGTATGGTATAAGGGTTGATGAATATGGGTGATTGGATGGGAGTGGTTGTGAGAGTGGGTTGCAAGGGTGTGAGGTTGTGGTTGGTTCGGATGGAGTTGCCGCAGAGACTGGTGCTTTCCCGGTATCACGTCGGGAAGTCTCTATCGTAGCGTGGACTCTCTCCATGAGTCTATCTTCGAAGAAGTGAGAGTAGCAAAGGGAGCCTGTTGTAGTCGTGCCTCCATCACGAATGGCTGAACACCTCTGTAGTGGTGTCGGTTTGGCGTTTCAATGTCGATGTCAGAGAATGTGGCTGATAGGGGTGGGATCGGGTCGGGTTTCTCGGGGTTCGGGTTTTTCGGGTCGGGTACCCGATTTTTCGGGTAGCTATTTTGATACCTGATCCGACCCGATCAAATTTCGGGTACCCGATGATCGGGTACCCGAAGCCCGATCGGGTACCCGCGGGTCGGGTTCGGGTTTTTTCTTTTTTTTTTATATTTTCGATAAGTTTAAATTAGTTAAAAATGGTTCAGGTGGGAATCGAACCCGGGATGAGATGGTGTAGAACTTGTCCCTTTTGCTTTCAACCCTGCGCCGCACCATCTTTTTAGCTAATTCGTGTACTATTATATTTAAATACTAATACTGAATATTAGTTTACAGCTTTACACTCAACTACTGTCCCACACCGATTTTCACTTAGGTATTGTGGAATAATTTCTATATATATATGTGCTTGGTGTACGCTCATACATACAATTTTTTATATTCGGGTCTTCGGGTACCCGATCGGTTTTTCGGGTAGCAATATGCTACCGAAACCCGATCCGAAATTTACATCGGGTATCGGGTTGAACCCGATTCCGATGAAATCCGATTTTTCAACCCCGATCGGGTAAAAACCCGATCGGTCGGGTCGGTCGGGTACCCGAAACCCGAACCCGATTACCCACCCTTAGTGGCTGACACGACGCATAGGGTAGGACTTTGGATACTAGAACGATAGATGTTGTTTGTTGACAACCTAGGATTGAACACCGTCTCACCAGGTTGGCTCGTCGTTGCTTGAGGTTGCGCCGTTTCGAGACATCCATCCAATCCTCGAGATGGTATCAGAGGATCCATAACTATGACGTTATTGGAGATTCAGTTTGAACCTGTGAGTCATACACTTAGAGTTCGGGGCCGGCAGTGGTTGGAGTGTGAATCTCGGCCTCGGTTGACGCGATTGAATCGTGTTGTTGCTCAAGATTGAGCGATGATATATCCTCAGCACGTGGAGTGATGATCGGCGTCGTGTCTGACGTGGTTGAGACAGCTGTGACGACGGGTTCAATGGGTAAAAGTTGATGGTGAGGAACCCGTCTGACCGAGTGAATTTCATGTCTGATTCCGTAGCTTTGGACGAGGTAACCGTGTGAGGTGATGGTTCACGTTCCACCTCTGGGGCTTGTGTTGTTGCTTCGGGCTCAGTATGAGGTGATCGTGGAGATCAGAGCCTCTATCTCAGGCATTGTAGCCTCTTGAAATGGTTCATGACCCGTTTCCATGACGAGCGGTGCTTTATTTGTGGGAACCTCCTCAACTGGTTCTCGAAGCACTTCTACAATAATGGGGGTCTCGACCGCCAGCTTTGGAGCCGGATCCTCAACTTCCAGTTCTTGCGCCATTTCGCCGATCATCGTGGCGTCAAGATCTTATGTGGAAGTCACCATTTCAAGCTCCTAGGCTACAACATCGATCAATGCAGCGTCAGGGTCCGTGTGTCGAGGGCTAACGTTGAAGTCTGTCAGGGGCCCTCGAGCCATCGCCTCTGTATAGTGATGTTCCCGACAGTAGAGTCTGTATGCGTCGTCCTTGGGGTAGGCAAGACGCAATAACTCGAAAGGAATGGGCATCCGTTGCAAGGAAGGCACCACTAGAAGACTTGGTTTTGCAACACCCGTTGCACAACCTCCTTAGCTAGACTAACACAGTACAACCTACACGGCTATACTCAGCTAACTAAACTCCTAGACACCAACTTAGACAGCTTTTTACAGTCCGTCTACTTTCAAGAGCTTTTTACTGTCCCTTGAGAACAACTCACTCACTAACCGAACCCGTCTTATGTAGTGATGACAACACCTAAAATTTCTTTACTTAATCGCTTGTGAGCTTGAGCTTTTTCTCTCGTTTCTTAGATTCAAAGATGGTGAAGTGTGTCTTCATCTTCCCCCATCTCTTTTTTATAGTTGGGCTTGATGTAGAAGACCGTTGTGAGACAGATTTATGTACGGACATAGCTTTTAATGATTTTCCTCAAAATGGGTCTGTCCGGTCTTTGCAGCAGCCGCCCTTTACAGTTTGCTTTATTCCGTTTTTTGCTTAGCTTGACTTCAACTTGGCTCTTACAGTCAGCCTTGAGTTAATTGCTTATCAGACCTCTTCAACTTGTCGTGCCTTAGATAATATTGAATCTTTGTCCACGTGGCACGTCCGGTATCCACATTTCGGTATTCAGTGAGATTCCGGTAGCCGTCTCGATCCGGTTGCTGGTCGCGTTAGTTGAACTGCTGACTGGTATCCGGGTTCACCTATGTCTGACCGGTATACTTATTTAAGTTAGGTCCAATCACCAAAACTGTTAATCTGAATTCTTTAAATTAACGATTTCTTACAATTTCTTTCTTTTATATTACATAAAAAGAAGCATACCGGGTGTGATACCGGGTATTTATTATATAAAAAGAATTTTGATACATAAGCTACCATTCTATTACAACCATTTTTAGCCTATCTACTTGTAACGTCCCATCCCATACCGGGTGTCATTGTAGCATCGGTCCCTATCGGGACCTGTGGGGTTGGGCCCACCACATTCCGACTGATAGTCTGCCCCACTATATCACCATTTAACCATTCAGCATGCTTCGTGCACTCGCTCACACGCATCCTGAGAAACTTCCCAGTGGGTCACCCATCCATAGATTGCCCCAAGTCAAGCACGCTTAACTTCGGAGTTTCCATAGATGGACTCTCAAAAAGGTAGGTTGACCTTGGTGATATGAGTTGTACTATCAATTCTCTTATACGATTCTTAGCCCGACACGCCCATACATTGTCAGTTTCAGGATCCCCATCCATGAGCGTCATCCCGGAGATAGCCTTCCTTGCCTTCGGCTTTACTTTTAAGTTCTAGCTGGTCTGTAAGAACTTCTTCACATCCCCATGTGAAAGCCCATAGCTCTTAGCATACCCTCCTGGTTCGCTTTCCTCCTTATGTCGAATCATTGATGCAGGTTTTTGACTGCTCGGAAAAGGAAGTGACCGGATTTTGGCTAGTGATTGTGCGGATTTTTCTGGTTGTGAGTCTATTTTTGACTAAGGGGTTTAGGAATTGTTGGAGACTTAGATGATTTTGAGTTGATGAGCCTTAAGCGAAAGGGCGAGGTCCTTAAATACTTTGGAGATTTTGTCGCCATCTGTCACGGGTTCTCAATAACCCAGACTCTCCTTATCTCTTCAATCAATTCCTCGGCACTTTATGTCTTGTCTAGTGTCAGAGATTCTTTGATGACAAGACAGTTCATGCATTCAGATAACCTTGTAGACCTGAAGCCAATCTTTACTCAAGACACACTATGAAATGTATGCATTGATGAAGTGCAATAATTGAGGAAGAATTCGGTCTATAACTAGCCAATAAGGGTTATATATATCCACTGGTTAAAGATACAAATTTCGGTTTAAGAAGGAATCCGATACCTGACTTTGAAAACTTCCACTTGAAACAATATAAAGGAATATAAGTTTAAGTTTCTGAGTGTATATTGACTTATGTCGGTTTTAGCTGAAACCAACTAGGATGAGTGTATAGGTCGATGTTATGAAAGAATGACCGATTTTGGAATATTTTTATGATGTCTATTTAACTTCGTCATAGAAATTAGATATAACGTAGTTCCCCCAGACTTCATGCTAGGACTTTTAAGATAAATCTAATAGTCCTAAAGCATTTCAAAAGAAGGTAAACTTACCTTCGGGAAGCGGTTTCGTGAAGATGTCTGCCACTTGATGGCCCGTTGAGATGTGCTCCAATCTGATCTCCTTTATGAGCACGTGATCTCTGATGAAGTAATGCCTGATATCTATGTGCTTTGTCCTAGAATGAAAGACTTGATTCTGCGTGATTGTGATGGCACTTGTATTGTCACAGAAGATCGGCGTGGGTGACTCCTTGACGCCATAATCTGCAAGTTGATGTTGGATCCACAAGATCTGTGAGCAACAACTTCCAGCTGCTAAGTACTCCGCTTCAGCTGTTGAGGTTGCGATGGAGGTTTGCTTCTTGACAAACCAGGAAATAAGTCGGTCACCTAGGAACTGGCATGTTCCGATGGTGCTTCTCTGGTCTATCTTGCAACCTGCATGATCTGCATCCGTGAACGCATGTAAAAATAAGCTGGAATCTTTGGGATACCATAGACCGACGTTGATTATCCCCTTTAGATACTTCAGTATCCTTTTGGCTGCAGTGTAGTGGCTCTCCTTAGGTTCTGACCAGATCCGGGCACATAAACCGACACTGTACATGATGTTCGGTCTACTGGCTATTAGGTATAGTAGCGAGCCTATGAGTCCCAGGTATTTGGTCACATCCACAACCACCTTCGTCCTTCTCGAGCTTAATTGATGCGCTCATTGGTGTGGATGCTTCCGAACAGTTTTCCATACCAAATCTCTTTAATAGCTCCTTTTTGTATTTTGCCCGATTGATGTATGTTTCGGTTTCTAGTTGTTTTACTTGAAGTCCTAGAAAGAACGTTAGCTCCCTCATCATACTCATCTCAAACTGATCCTGCATTAGCTTGGAAAACCTTTTGCACAACTTCGGGTTTGTTGAACCAAAGATTATGTCATCGACATAGACTTGTACGATGAGCAGGTCCTCCCCCTTTGTATACCGAAACAGTGTTTTGTCCACACTGCCAATTGAGAACTGATTATCCATTAGAAACTTAGACAGAGTCTCGTACCAGGCTCTTAGTGCTTGCTTAAGCCCATAGAGGGCTTTCTTCAACCGGTATACGTGGTCCGCAAACTCGTGGCTTGAACCTGGAGGCTGAGATACGTAGACTTCTTCTGTATTTGTCCATTAAAAAAATACTCTTGACATCCATTTGATACGCCTTGAAATCTTACCGCGTTGCGCCGAATCTAAGAAGATCCTGATTGCCTCCCGCGAACGTTGCGTCGTAATCTATTCCTTCTTCCTGTCGGTATCCCTGAGCCACTAGCCTTACCTTGTTCCTTACGACATGTCTCTTCATTTAGCTTGTTCTTGAACACCCACTTGGTTCCAATCACCGTCTGAGTGGGTCCTGGAGCACCCAAACATCGCTTCTTTCGAACTGGTTCAGCTCTTCTGCATAGCTGCAATCCAGTTACTGTCCTTCAGTGCTTCCTCGACTTTAGATGGCTGCACTTGAGAGATGAATGCGTGGATGAATAGGTTGAGATTGGACTGCCGCCTAGTCTTCATTGGCCTAGGATCACCTATAATCAATCTCCTCGGATGATTTAACTTAGTCCGGTTTCCATTTGATGGATTCCCCCTCAGATTGATCTTACTCTTGAGGGTTGACTGGTTCTGCTGATTCTTATGGTGTCTGTCCAGTCTGTATCTCTTCTTCAATCAGCGATTGATCACGCTGAACTGAGACTTCTTCAGATGCTTGCTCATTGCAAACTCTGGTCTCATCAGTTTCTGGTTGGTTTGACTCCTTTTGTTCGCATGCTGGTTCATCATCTTCAATGGAATCATCCAGATTTTGAGTTTCCAGTTGGTTGCTTAGCGGTTGATGTTCCTTGGGGTATTATTCTCATGCTGAGATTCTTCAAACACCACATGCGGAGACTCTTCTATGCTCAGGTTCTTGAAGTTGAACACCCGATATGCCCTGCTGACTGATGAATATCCCAAGAAGATTCCGTTGTCAGCTCGATCGTCGAAAGTGGCTAGATGATTCTTTCCATTGTCATGGATGTAACACCTGCTTCCAAAGGTTTGAAGTAAGCAATGGAAGGAATGTTACCAATCCAGATCTCATAGGGTGTTTTCCGTTGACTTTTGCATATCATTGACCGGTTCTGCGTGTAGCAGGCGGTATTGATAGCTTCTGCCCAGAACTTTTGAGAAATATCTGCATCAGATAGCATAGTCCTAGCTACTTCCTTGAGCGTCCGGTTTCTTCTCTCAGCTACTCCATTTTGCTGGGGTGTCTTAGCATCAGATAACTCATGGCGTATGCCATGGTCCTCAAGATATGAAGTTAGTGTAAAGTTGAGAAACTCAGTTCCTCGATCACTCCTAATTGTTTTAATTTTAGCATTCTTTTCATTCCTACTCTCTTATAGAATTTTATTAATTCAAAAGGAGTTTGATCTTTGGTCTTAAGAAAAACTACACAGTTGTACCTAGAGTAATCATCTACGACTACTAAAGTATATCTAGTTCCCCCTAAACTGGTTATCGAGACTGGACCAAACAGATCCATATGTAATAGTCCTAGGCATTGGTCAGACAGTAAGTTTCCCTTAGTTTAAAAGTTGATCTAATCTGTTTACCTAGCTGACATGCTGAACAGATTTTATCTTTGACATACGTTAGTTTCGATTAACCTTTAACCAAGTTATTTTTACTTAGAGTTGAAATATTTTTGAAGTTTAAATGGTTTAATCTTTTGTGCCGTCGCCAACCCTGTGACTCACCGGCAACCAAACACGTTGGAGTGTGAGCAGTCTGCTCACCCCAGTTAATTGTGTAGGTGCCATCGGTTCTCCGTCCGGTCAATATGGTTTTTCCTCCTTTGTTTTTAACAAAACATTTATCATTTTTAAAGCCGACTTCATACCCGGTATCGCTAAGTTGACTGGCACTAATTAGATTATTGTAGATTCTTAACTCGATAGACTCGAAGTGTCAGATTGCCATAGGTAATCTTACCCTTACCTATTGTCTCACCTTTACCATTATATCCAAAGGTGATAGTCAGATTGGCACATGGTTTAGATGTCCGTGAAAAGTCTCCGTTCTCCGGTGCCGACAGCAACTGCTGTCTAGAAACCAGATTGACCGGTTGAGTTCTTGAATGTGTCCCTGCAAGAACAGGCTGATTCTTTGGTACCCATTTTATTCTGGGTCCAGTTAGGCATGAAACCTTTGAGAATTTATACTTGGATCACCCTAAGAAAAAGAATTTATACTTGGATCACCATATGAAGTACGAGTCTAAGAAAAAGAGTACGAGTCAGGAAAAAGAGTATGAGCATTAGTAAGTGACGGCGTGGATTGCCGATCGTTAGGACACGTGCATACATGCATAATTTCTACTTACTGAGCCTCGGTGGCTCATTCCTTACGTTACGTGTTGTAGGTACTAGCGATCACGGCACGTGATCCGTTTATGGTGCGAGGCCGATCTTTTGATGCTATCCGGCTGCTTTTGAGGTGGGAGTGTGTCTATGGATGACGACCTGTGAAGGCCGGGCGCATAGGAATGCTTTTGTTGTGCATGGACGCACACATTTTGTGTAGATACGAATATGATGAATCGTAGGATGATTTATGAACATTCTTTTAGCATGTAAATACGACTTCTGCATTTTAAAATGAAAAATTTTATTCGCATTTTTATACCTTTTGCATGTAAACCACCATTAGGCACTTAGGATTAGAATGAATTACGAGGTCGGGACGACGGGTCCTGACAGAGTGGTATCAGAGCTTCGGTCACAGGTCCTGCATACTGTCCATACTCACACACTCAGAAGCGCGGAAGTAGCCTTGCTTGTAAGTACCATGCTATGTGAATTTCTCGTATGGCTTGATTTATTGGCCTTAGGAATTGTCAGGATAGGTTGAAAGATGGTAAGACTTAGGGGAGAAGGCAGCAGGGAATCGGACCAGGGTAGGGACACTAATAACCCTATCGATAGTCGGGATGCTACCATCCTGCAACTTACGGAGTTGGTCCGACAGCAGTCGGCCCAAATTCAGCAGCTGATCCAACAGCAAAACGCTAGGGGACAATCAGCTAGCTTACCTCCCCCACCCAACGAATTGACATGATAGGGGAGAGGTTCCGAAAGCTTAACCCTCGTTGTTCGAGGATGCCGTAGACCCCACCTCAGCCGAGGATTGGCTCAGGACGCTGGAAAATATGTTCCAGCATAGCCGTACGCCTGAGGCAGAGAAAGTGATGTGCGCTGCCTACCTTCTGAGGGGGAGCGCGGGACACTGGTGGGATACCATCTCAGCCATCGGGAACCCACTTACGATGAGCTGGGATCGGTTTAAGGAGCTCTTTCGAGGGAAAGTACTACACTGCCCCTGTCAGAGCCCAAAGGATGAACGAGTTTATCAACCTCCGCCAAGGGGCAATGACAGTGGCGGAGTATATCAAGAAGTTCGAGCAGCTTTCAAGGTTCGCCGCTCACATGGTTAGTACGGACGCACTCATGATCGAGCGGTTCATGGAGGGATTGAGGCCCGAATTGTACCGAGATGTGAGTATGGCAGGAATTCAAGGAGCCACGTACGCGCAAGTGGCAGAAAGAGCGCTAGTGGCCGAGCAAGCGGAGGCCAGAATTGCTCGCGCCCAAGAAGTGAAGTGCAAGTTCGTACAAGGGCCACAAGGAAGTGGAGGCAACCAAAAGCGACAGTTCGTCGCCAAGGGTGGGAAGCCAAACTTTCATAACCGACCAGGACCACCCCAACAATTCAACCCAAACCAGGGTAGACCTCAGCTGAACCTACCCTTATGCCCAAAGTGTGCACGAAGGCACACGGGAGTCTGCAACTCCCAGAATGCTATCTGCTTCAAATGTGGCAAGACGGGCCACTACCTTAGGGCGTGTCGGAGAATGGATCGAAGCCATGCTGGGAACCAGGCGGCACCACCAAGGGTACCGGCCCGGGTTTATACTCTCACGTCCGGGGAAGTGGAAAACAACCCGGCCGTGGTAACAGGTACCCTCCTCATTCACCAAACCCCCACATGCATCTTAGTTGACTCGGGAGCGACGCACTCGTTCGCATCTACTAAGTACGTCGCGAGAGTAGGAGTCACGCCTCAAAGAGCTGAGTGCGAGTACAACGTAACAGTTCCAAACGGGAATTCCACCCAAACTAACCACATACTACGGGATTGCCCAGTAATAATCGGGGATAAAGAACTACCCATAGACCTCATAATAATTCCTATGAATGATTATGAGGTGATCCTCGGAATGGATTGGCTATCGAAGTACGGAGCGGTCATAGACTGCCATCGCAAGATAGTCACGCTCAATATGGACGGAAATGAACCCCTCAGGTTCGTAAGAACTAGCAAGGGGACTATGATCTCTAGGATATCAGCGTTAAAAGCCCAACGACTAATCAAATAAGGGTGCGAAGCCTATCTGGTGTTCGCTATCAAATCGAAAGAGAACTTCTCTCCGAAACTCAAGGAAGTGCCGGTAGTTAAGGACTTCCCTGACGTATTCCCCGAGGAATTACCGGGACTACCACCCGACCGGGAGATAGAATTTGCCATAGATCTGGTACTTGGGGCGGCACCAGTATCTAAGGCCCCATACCGGTTAGCACCGACGGAGATGAAGGAATTAAAGGATCTACTCAACGAACTCATGCAGAAAGGTTCATAAAGCCGAGTTCTCTCCTTGGGGAGCGCCGGTGCTATTCGTGAAGAAGAAGGATGGATCCATGCGATTATGCATCGACTACAGGGAGCTGAACAAGCTAACTATTAAGAACAAGTACCCACTCCCTAGAATAGACGATCTGTTCGATCAACTACAAGGCGCAACGGTTTTCTCCAAAATCGACTTAAGATCGGGCTATCATCAGTTAAGGATTCGGAAAGAAGATGTCCCGAAGACGGCCTTTAGTACCCGTTATGGCCATTATGAGTTTCTAGTGATGCCATTCGGTTGACTAATGCGCCCGCAGCTTTCATGGATTTAATGAACCGGGTGTTCAAGCCATACCTGGATAGGTTTTGTCATCGTCTTTATTGATGACATCCTAATCTATTCGAAGACAAAGAAGGAGCACGAAGAACACCTATGAGTAGTTCTGAGCATACTACGGGACAAGCAACTGTACGCCAAGTTCAAGAAGTGCGAATTCTGGCTTGACCAAGTCGCCTTCTTAGGGCATATAGTATCGGGAGCAGGAATTTCCGTAGACCCGAACAAGATAGAAGCTATCAGTAATTGGCCCCGACCGACCAACGTGACGGAAGTACGAAGTTTCCTCGGTCTAGCGGGTTATTACAGGAAATTCATCAAGGATTTCTCGAAGATAGCATCAACACTGACGAGGCTGACCCGGAAGAACACACCGTTTCAATGGATCGCAGAATGCGAACAAAGCTTCCAAGAGCTGAAGGAATGGCTGACGACGGCCCCAGTTCTCATGATACCAGCGGGAACTGGAGGGTTTATAGTCTATAGTGATGCGTCGAAGAACGGGTTGGGGTGTGTGCTAATGCAGCACAGGAATGTAGTAGCATACGCCTCTCGTCAACTGAAGGAGTACGAGAAGAACTACCGATGCATGACTTAGAGTTGGCGGCAGTGGTCTTTGCTCTCAAGATCTAAAGGCATTACCTCTATGGAGAGCGGTGCGAGATATACGGACCACAAGAGCCTCAAGTATTTTTTTTACGCAAAAGGAGCTGAACATGAGGCAGAGGAGGTGGTTAGAATTAGTTAAGGATTACGACTGCGTAATCAATTACCACCCAGGCAAGGCAAATATAGTAGCCGATGCCTTAAGCCGAAAAGCAGTGAGTGGAGAACTGCAACTGCTGGAAGTAGAAGTCGTACGACTAGGCGAAGTCGAGGCTCAACTAGCAGCCTTAACTTTGCAACCGACGCTGCTAGAGCGAATCAAGACGGCGCAACTAGCAGATGAACTTTATATAAAGATCAAGGAAACGCAATCGGAACAAACGACAGGATATCTCATAATACGGGAAGATGGACGACTGTACTTTAAGAACCGGTTGTACATACCAGACGATGTCGAACTACGAAGGACGATAATGGCAGAAGCACATACCACGTCCTCTATGGGAACGAAACTATCTTTTAGTACCGCCTATCATCCGCAAACGGACGGTCAATCCGAGCGGACGATACAGACGTTGGAAGACATGCTGCGAGCATGTGTACTCGATTTCAAAGGAAATTGGAGTAGATACCTCCCACTAATCGAGTTCTCGTACAATAATAGCTACCATGTTACTATCGGGATGGCACCGTACGAAGCGCTATATGGGCGTAGGTGCAGATCCCCAGTACATTGGGACGAAGTCGGAGAACGGGCAATGTTAGGCCCCGACATAGTACGAGAAATGACGGAAGCTATTACTACAATACGAGAAAGGATGCGAACTGAACAGTGCCGGCAGAAGAGCTACGCAGACCAAAGACGTCGACCCTTGGAGTTCGAAGTAGATGATCAAGTATTTGTGAAGGTATCGCCAATGAAGGGCGTCAAGCGGTTCGGGAAGAAAGGGAAGCTAAGTCCTAGGTATATAGGGCCATTCAGAATAGCGAAGAGGGTTGGCGAGGTGGCGTACCAATTAAAGCTACCTGCGTCATTATCGCAAGTCCATGACGTGTTATACGTCTCAACACTAAGGAAGTACATAGCCGACCCGAACCACGTTCTAGGAAATGAGTCCTTACATCAACAATTCAAATCGGATCTGAGTTACGAGGAAATTCCGGTGGAGATATTGATGTACGAAACTAAAAGACTCAGGAATAAAGAAATTCCTTTAGTGAAAGTGTTGTGGTGGAACCAGTCTACGGAAGAAGCCACCTGGGAACGGAGGACGAAATGAGAATTCGTTATCCTGAGTTGTTCCATACAGGTTGATTTCGGGGGCGAAATCCTCCTTAAGGGGGGAGAATGTAGGACCCCAGTCCCCGCAAATTAGGTCGACCAATAAATCATGTATATGACATAAGTGATACGTGTTTAATTTCGTATATGTTACATGTTTATGTCATTGTACGTATTTTGTGCTCGTGAATATTTATGTGAATTACGTGCAAATTATGCGCGTACGACAATCCCTAAATTTATATGAAGGACTTTCGAAATAATAAGTGAAGGGAATGACTTAAGATAACCAAATGAGAATTGCTAGAATGTATGTTGTGCTAGGAATTTAACTACTATTGGGCTAGAACTTAATTTAGGCCCAAAGCAAAGTAAATGCGGAGACAACATTCCCTAATTTAGGGAAGACCACGTCCACACCCATGCCTCAAGTAGCTTACCTTAAGAAAATATCCAACCAAACTAATACAACAAACTAACCACACTAAGGAAGGAAACGAAAAACAAGAGGAAAGGAAGGAGAAGGAGCCGAGACGATTTTTCCAAACCAAGAAGATAAGGTTTCAAGTGGTAAGTAAAATGTCAACCTTAAAACCTTGCAATTTCATTAAATTTGAATTTCTTAGATGTTTCGTCACATGAAGATTAGGAATTAAGTGTAGTGAGAATGTGAAACCCTAAGTGTGAGGTATAAGCTCGTGTTAAGGTCTCGATTTAGGTCAAACTCGTGTTGGGATGATTCTAAGTCGGTGTTCGATGATTCTGGGGTAGAAGGGAACCTTAGAGCTTAGAAATTCAGGGCAGATTGAATGATGGAGGTGATTTAGGGTAGATGATTTGGGGGTCGATCAAATCGGGCGATTTAGCTTAGGTAGTATTAGAACCTATCGAAACCTAACATAATCGTGCGAATGGAAAACCCTAAGAAATCGGTTGAAACTAGGAAAATAAGAGACCAATCGGCCGAATGTCTTAACCATTTCATGCATGCAATCAAATCGGGCAATCTACCAAAGGAAGCATTGAACTCGGCGATTTACAAATCGGCTGATGAAGGGTTCCATGCAACCAAATCGGGCGACGCAACCTAGCCATGCAAACCCAAATCGGGCGATTTGCCACACTTGAAGAACGCGGCGATTTCTACCTGAGAAGACCTCAAATCGGCCGAATGCCTTGAGCACTCCATGCATGGAATCGGGCGGACTAAGATGACGTCATGGTGATGCACACACACGGCGAATTACAAATCGGGCAATGGAGTATGGTTAAATGCAACTCAAAATCGGCCGAAATCAAGTTTAACAAGCACTAATCGGGCGACTTCATGCACAATGCATAATCGATCGACAATCCACGTGAGATCAAATCGGGCGAATTGCCACCTTGTGAATAACACGGCAATTTCTAAAATCGGGCGATTCCAAGCTTCACAAATCGAATGAATGGAACATCCCTAGACATTTCGCCGAACTCCTTGCGTAATAATTCAATGATGACATAACTTAGAAAATTTTGAGCATGGGCTTAGCCTAGACTAGAATCAAGCGACTTAGAGACTTTAGCAAAATTAATGTAGTCAGATAATTTAGTCTACCTAATTAATTAAATAAGGGCATAATACTGATACGATGATATTTATGCTTAAGGGCCGTACGAAAGGGACTTTACGAAGGAGTACACTATTTTAGCTTGGACGACAAGTAAGAAGAAATTCAACTACGACACGTAGCTTGCCTGCGTCTGATTATGTGATTATGTGCTTATATGACCTTATGTGAAACGTGTACATTATGACATGATTATTTATATACATGATAGCATGATCTGCATATTTACATGAACATGGCATGAGCATTTGCACGCATATGTAGTACGTAAAACGCAAGGTACGAGCGTGCATAAGATCGCCTGTGTGCGATGTATACTCGCTGATATTGGCGTTTGTGTCGACTCAATGAAGAGTCACGGCTCCCCTATGCGACCATGGCGAATGAAGCCATAAGGCCTGTATAAGAGGCTGGGGGAATACCCCGTAAGCGGGAGATGCAACCTGGAGGATGCGACCCGAGGCATGCACTACCCAGAAGGGAAGATTCCTTCGGGTGACCTCCGCGGTTAGTGACCTCGGTGTTGGCTACCATGAGAAGCGTCCGCGTGGAGGCCATACTGAGTAAGGGAAGATTCCTTCGGGTGACCTTCTAGTGTGTGAACCTCCACATATGTACGAATCCCTTGTGGATTGAGATCTCTATGAAATGGCGCATAGTGGGATAGAAAGCCGAGGGGCCATATGAAGTACGAGTCTAAGAAAAAGAGTACGAGTCAGGAAAAAGAGTATGAGCATTAGTATGCGACGGCTGGATTGCCGATCGTTAGGACACGTGCATACATGCATAATTTCTGCTTACTGAGCCTCGGTGGCTCATTCCTTACGTTACGTGTTGTAGGTACTAGCGATCACGGTACGTGATCCGTTTATGGTGCGAGGCCGATCTTTTGATGCTATCCGGCTGCTTTTGAGGTGGGAGTGTGTGTATGGATGACGACCTGTGAAGGCCGGGCGCATAGGAATGCTTTTGCTGTGCATGGACACACACATTTGGTGTAGATACGAATATGATGAATCGTAGGATGATTTATGAACATTCTTTTGTCATGTAAATACGACTTCCTCATTTTAAATGAGAAATTTTATTCGCATTTTTATACCTTTTGCACGTAACGCACCATTAGGCACTTAGGATTAGAACGAATTACGAGGTCGGGACGACGGGTCCTGACATCGGCTAAAAGAAATCCTTAATCTTACCACATAAGTGGTGGATACCAAAGAAAGTGTGGAGCCTAAGTCCACTAAGATGCATTTTGAGGTTTAATCGGTTAAGAGGGTACCTTCCATCTCGGACGGGTTATTTTCAGCTTCTTCTACCGTAAGCATGTATACCCGAGCGGGTA
Organism: Craterostigma plantagineum; assembly: GCA_027422505.1. Lineage (NCBI taxonomy): Eukaryota > Viridiplantae > Streptophyta > Magnoliopsida > Lamiales > Linderniaceae > Craterostigma > Craterostigma plantagineum. The sequence goes on from JAPQWV010003005.1 coordinate 36,073, forward strand.
CCTTCTGTGGTCTAGTCGGATTTGCTGCCTGACTTCCCGATGTATTTTCCAGGCAGGCTACAGAGTAGTGGCCTGTCTTGCCACATTTATAGCAAGTAGCGTTTGGTGAAAAGCCGACGCCCAGATGACGTCGTGCACATTTCGGACATGTAGGTACGTTTGGTTGGGGTCTCCCCTGATTCGGATTGGGTTGTTGAGGTGGTTCAGGGCGGTTTTGGAAATTGCGCTTCACATTCTTAAGAACAAACGGTTTCTTCGGTTTATTTCCGTCCTATTTGGGTCCTGGTTCGAACTTTTTTTAATCTCCTAGGCTCGTACAATTAGGATTTCAGCTTGCTCAGCCATCAGAGCTCGTTCCGCCATTTGGCCATAAGAAACCCCTTGGAATCCAGCCATGCCAACGTCGCGATAGAGTTCCGGCTTCAAGCCTTCCATAAATCGCTCGATCTTCAGCGCATCCGTACTCACCATGTGGGTTGCGAATCGAGACAACTGTTCGAACTTTCGGATGTACTCCGCCACCGTCATTGGCCCTTGACGGAGATTGATGAACTCACTCATTCTTTGGGCACGGACGAGAGCAGTGAAATACTTATTTCGGAAAAGTTCTTTGAAATGCTCCCAGGTCATTATCAAGGGATCTTCGAAAGTTAATATGGTGTCTGTCACGACCCTACTTCCTAAATACGTATTTTGGCGGGTTTTACGCAGCGTAAACAGCGGAAAGCCCATTTAATAAAACCTTTTATTACATAATAATATTCAAGAACTGGGCCGAAGCCCAAAAGTCTAAATCCGAAATAAAAAATATTTACAACACACACATTATTGTATTAGACCGAAGCCCAAATAGTAACAATACGAAACATGAATGAATATACTCCACAGGTCGCGTTCCATGTACTGCCCCGCACTTAAAAGACCGTGGAGTCACCGCCATCAGCCGCCTCACCTACATACGTAAATCCTGAGCTTTTGCCCAGTAGATGAAAACATGCAATGCAAATGCTCTCACACCCCAATCCCGACAAAACTCACAAAAATACACGCTCGACTCTTTTCTCATCTCTCATTTCATCACATCACATCAGGGCCCGAGGCTTAGGTACTAAAGGCAACACGCGCGCGCAGGGGTCCGTAGCTCGGGAGGCCCCACTCCCCACAAGGGCAGTAGCTCGGGAGGCCCACTCCCCACATCTCAATCATATAGTGCGCCTTAGTCATAACCTCAATCATACCATTCGACAACCATCACTCGGCCATAAACTACCCCACTCATCAACACTATACAATGTCACCGTGACTACGCACGATTCTCTCCCCTCGTAACACGTGTATGCAAATGTCATGCAAGTAAAATGCAATACATAAAAATGCAAATCTCCATATCACGTATCGGCCCGAGGTATCAGCTTGGCCCGATCCGAAAACTATCGTACGCTAAATAATCGGGCCCAAAGCCCGCATTCCGAATTACTCGGCCCGAAACTTACTCATCAATCTCTCCCCGATATTTCACTAAATATTCCCAAAATTTAATCCTTTTCACTTTAATACTCTAATTTCAAAATTGGTCCCTAATTTAATATATTTTAACATTCTATTATCCAACTTTCAAAATATCACTTAAGTTTCTAATTTAAAAATATCTTTCTAAATTTTTGCATTTAAAACCCCAAAATTCATAGTTTTACTTTTAAGGATCCGAACATTTTCCTAAGTTTCAGATCTGCCCCGAATCATTAAAATTTCAGATCTGCCCCGAAAGATTTATATTTCGTTAAAAATCTCCCCTGTTGGGATTTTACATTCTCAGCTCCCAGATTTAAAACTTTTCAATCTAGTCCCCGAATTTCTGAAATTACACAAAGGACCCCAATTATTTATTCTGATTTTCAAATCTGCCCCAAAATCTTTATATTTCTTCAAAAATCTCCCCTATCCGGGTTTACATTCTCAGCCACCAGATTTTTGAAACGTTTCAATCTAGTCCCCAAATTTTTAAAATTACCCAAAGGACCCCAATTATTTAGTCCGAATTTTAAATATGTCCTAAAAACTTTATATTTCTTTAAAAATATCCCCTATTCGGAATTTTACAACACAGACTCCCTGAATTTTGTAAATTTCGATCAAGTTCCAAAATTTTAAACATAATTATTTTATACGGCTGTTTTGCGACAGTTTTGGATTTCTCAATGATCACAAGGTAAACGATGTCCGATGGACCTGAAATTTTAACCACAGATAAAGGACTTGCAAATATTAATTCTGTTAAAGGAATTTTTAATCTGATGTCTAGATTGTGAGATAGGAATTTTTGAACCTCTTGGCCGAAATGGATAAAGAAAACCCTAGAAAACCCTAATTCTCTCCAAGTTTTGCTCTATCATCTTAATCTAAAGTCCTCTATCCCTATTTCCAAATATTCATAGATCTAAAAATACTCAATCTCGTGCTCCCTAAGATAACCAACGAAAAATTCATGCAAGCAAATTATTATTATCACATAAACACGAAGAATTCGATGAATAACATGCAAAACACGTAAAATTCACAAATCCTATATTGTTTACGTATGTAGGTGATCTTCACCTACCTTACGTCCGTAGAAAGCTAAATCACGGAGTTTTTCCGTGTGATCCCGACCCGAGAGCTTCGATCCCGAGCTTTCGGAGATTTTTCTTCTCCTCTCCTTCTTCTTTCTTTCCCTTCTCTCTTTTTTTTTTCTTCTCTTCTTTCCCTCGGCCTCTCTCCCATCTCTTTTTCAATCTCACTTATTTATTTATTTCTCCACATGTATCTTCATGTGTATTAGTTGTTTTTGGTCTTGATTTGGTACCATTATGAGGTGTATTGATGGCTTAGATCTGTCTTTAAGCACTTGGAAATGCATATTATATTATTATATATTTTTTTATTATTTTTTCCCTCTCTCTCGCTATCTCTCCCCCTTTTCTTCCCTCTCTGTTGTCTTTTCTCTTTCCTTTCTTTAATAGTTAGGTCTGTCTTTGTGGATTAAAGTGTGTATTAGGTGATTTGTTTTGTTTGTTTGTTATGTTTTATTATTTTGTTTGCTTTGTTTTGTTCTTATTCATAGTTATATATTTGGGCTTTATTTTATTTTTTCGGCCCATTAAACATTTGGGTCAAATTGTGAATTTTTGGCCCAATCATGAAGAATTATGATCTTGTTCGAAAATAAATCTTGTAATTTCGAACTTTATTGAAATAATCCCGTATTAATTTTAGGGTATTACTGTCCCACCAATGACCTGCGCTTCCCCTTAATAGTAGCTAGCGCACAAGACTTTTCTATTTCAGGGGTACGGCTATGTTGGAACATAGTTTCTAGGGTTCGGAGCCAATCCTTAGCCGAGGTTGGGGTTGTTGGCAGATTGTGGCGGACTAATTCTGCGAGCTGAAGGATAGTCGCATCCCACTATCAGTAGGGGTTGCGGGTTCTTTTCCTTTATCTGCACCTCCACTATTCTCATTCCTTGTTCTACCCATCGTTCTTTATCCTAACGTTTTCAAGGTCAATAAATCATGTACTACCAAAAATTCATAAACATAAAACATACGATCAAGGCCGCTTCCGTGCTTTGAGTGTATGTACATGGACAGTCTGCAGAACCTATATCCTAAGCTCTAACTAATTTACATAATTAACATCAAAGAAAATAAATAGATGGTATGAATTTTCGTATAAAATTTTTCCTTTTATATAAAGGAATCGTAAAGGTTCCTACAAAATCATAAGGGGTCCTATTTACATAGGAAAGCGCGCATGCGGGTCAAAAAAAATCTATCTACTGGGCCTCCACGAGGTCGCATCCATGCATACACTTCCATCTCAAAAGCCCTCGGAAGCTTTAAAAGTTGGCCTCATCGTGAAAATGATCACGTACCGTGATCGCGGGGTCCTACAACGCATAAAAACGTGGAATGAGCTTATAAAGCTCAGTAAGTGAAAACCATGCATGAAATGCACGTGACCTAAATAGCGATGGCATTCGCGCCAATGCTATTAACTCCTACGACATTCTCCTGTCCTCATTTCATATTGGGCGCCCTCGACTTTCAATCTTACTATGCACCATATAGAGCTCAAACCCCTAAGGGTATAAATAAGTGACAGTACACACACTGGTAGGCTAAACACGAGTACTCCATCTGTGCTTAACCCTATGGTGCCTTTCAATCCCAATGTGGTCCACACTGAGAGGCTAATAGTGCCTTTCCCAATGCAGTCCCATTGAGAGGCTAACCTGGGCACACAAACTTCGTTTAACCCTAAGGCGCCTTTCCATCCCAATGCGGTCTGACACGCGAACGCTTCTCACTGGTAGCTTACTACGAGGTCGCCAACACTCGAGGTCCCTCGGTGCCGCTCATTCCCTCGAGTCGCATCCTCCAGGTTGCATCTCCCGCTACGGGGTATCCACCTGCCTCTCGTGAGTTAGACAATATTTGGCCTCGTGAATCGCCATGGTGTATTTCCCCTACCTCTCTTGAATCAGGTAATATTTGGCCTCGTGAATCGCCATGGTAGCATAGCAGAGCCGTGACTCATCATTGAGTCGACACAAATGCCCATATCAGCAAATATACATAACTCTCACGTGATCTTATACTCATGCACGCTCTCTTTCCCTGACTCTTATACTAGTCGTGCGTGCATATGCTTATGCCAGAATATGCGTGTCATACCATCATATAATGTAAATTAATTACATAAGAGATCACATAATTTATGGAAGCCACATAAAATCATGAAAGCGCGTAACACATAATTTCATGCACATACAATTATGTGTTGTAGTTGGGGCTTCCACTTACCTTTCGTCCAGGCGTACGCAAACGTGTCTTGGTAAGTCCCCACTTCGTAATCCTTAGGCAAACTATTATAATGTCAGAGTCGTACCTAAATTAAATAATTCGACTACAATAATTGTTCGACTAGGCTCATTTTACCCAAAACCCTATATTGCTCAATTTCTAAACTAAGTGAAATCAATACTCAATAATGGTATTAATAATATATGAGGTTCGTAAATAATTTTATTGAAGAAATGGGTCTGAAATTATGTTAAAGCCCAAAAGTACTTGGAGTGAGTCCACGTACGAAAATGGTCAACACCCGAAAGTTGGATTCGCTGATCGCGTTTAAAAAGGGTTGGTCAACTCTCGAAACTCCCTGGTCATCCTTACTAATAAGTAAATCGCCCGAATGAAAAGGATTAAACCATACTGAAATTATTTGATAGTTTAAGTCTGAAATATTCTAAATCGCCCGAGAGCTACCGATTTAATTAATTGTCCAAAATCACTTCAGCTCGGCGATTCCCAGCATAGGCGAAACTCGTTGTGCAAACATTAATAATTATTCTAAGAGCTAAAACGATCTCAATCGCCCGAATGTCTCAGCTCGGCGAATCTTAGCATCGATCGAAACCTATATTGCTGAAACTATTCAATATTTCTCGTCGTTTCTCACTTATAGGTCGAAACTCATTTGTGACACCATTTAATATTTAAAAAAGGTATATAGTCCAATTCGCCCGATTGCAAAATGTTAAAACTATGCTAAAGTGATTAAAATATTCAAAATAAAATATAGCCTAGTCATTAAAATATTCTAAAATCAAATATAGCCTAGAACAAACGTATATCCTCTCATTTGCCCTATTATTATAATCAAATATATCTTAAGACTTATATTAGCCTAGATCGCCCATATGTACTCTAACTTACCTTAAAAAAAAAAAAAAAAAAAACTTAGTCTTAGTCATACCTAACATAATATCTAGGCCCACCACGTGGATGTCACCTTAGTTCTTTCGATGAAAAACCTTATTATATATATAAATATAAATGTGTAAGTAGTCACGTCATCTATTTCACATTGCCACGAAACGTTTATTACCAAGGCATAATATAATATCAATCGACCGATTGTTCGCTTCAATTCGTCGAATGTCAGCTTCGACCGAAACCTATTGGGTATATTAAAATATTCTAAAATCTGTATTTCACTAAATCGCCCGAACTTAGATCTAAACCTACTAAATATTCTCTAAAGTCTGTATCACTAAATCGCCCGTAATGTATATCGAACCTACTACGTAAGATTCATTAAATTGTTATAAATTCTGGAAATTTACTCCATCCCGAATTATGCCTTATTACTCGATTATTGTGGCCTCACTTGAAAGTATACATACTCTATGATGAAATCGACTACCCACAAATAAATAAATCAGTCATATTAAAAAAACTCACGAAATATTCTACCCATGAATTTCTACAAGTTCGAAAGTTGACTACCTGAAATTAACTTATTCTACTCCTTATGATTTCAGCCTTGATGATTTTTCATACTTATGCAGGTATAAAAACCACAGAATATTTACATAAAAGTCAGTCCTGAAATTAGGGTTTCATGTGCACAAAATCATTCAAGGTCCCATATACAATCATAGAGTATATAAGCAAATAAACTATAATAATTGTCACGTGCTATTTTCACCTACTCCAAGCTTCTTCAATTCGTTCTTGAGTTCTCTTACTAAACTAGGGTTTTCAAATCTTTAGCATACTCGAAAATTCCTATAGATTTTGTTAACTTCTAGAAATATAATATATATAAGCTACGATAAAGCTTAAGAGTTGTAAGTAGGATCTTACCTTCCTTATGTCTGAAATTATGGTTTGGCAGAAGTTGTTGGTCTGGTTGAATTTAGTTCTCGATAGTGTTTGTTACAACCTTCCTTTCGTTTTCTTTTCTCTTCTATATTTTATTCTCTAGGGTTTCGTTATGGGGGTTTCTTCTCATAGGTTAGTAGATAAGTATAAGAATTTAGAAGGTTGTGTAAGAATTGACTATTAGGTGACGTGTTTTACCTCACTTGTTAAGTAAAACTTTTATCTCCTCCCATCAAATATTTAATTACTTTATGTGTACTCATTTATCTCTTAGTTTTTTGTGTATATATATATTTATATATAGGGAATTGCTATTCACTGCACCCTTTTTCCTAGTTACGCCCCCTAAAGGGCTTGAAATGACCTTTGCCCTTATGATATTTAATTAATTTAAAAAGAAAAAACTAACTTAATATATAATTCTGGTACGAAATACTGAAAACTACATACACAAATAAATTCGAACGATCGATCGATACGAAAAAAAATCGATTTAACATTTTAGGACGATCGATATTTTCGGTCCTGCAGTGCGCGGGCCGAACGAAATTTTCGACCGGGCTGTGTGCTGGCCGATCGACATTTTCGACCCGCACAGGCCCAGCCGAAATTATACTTCGGCCCGCACAGGCCCGACCGAAATTGTACTTCAGCCCGCACAGGCCTGGTCGAAATCTCAGTTCGGCCCGCACGGGCCCGGCCGAAATCTCAGCTCGGCCCGCGCAGGCCCGGCCGAAATTCCAGTTCGGCCATCACAAGCCCGGCCGAAATTTCACTTCGGCCCGTGCACAGCCGTTCGATCGTATTTTTACTTTGGGGTCGATGCGCTCCGATCAGGCCAAACATACAACATAAAAGTGTAGATAATCAAATTGGCTTTCAATAGGAATTTGAATCATGGTCGTCCAATTTGTAAATCAAAAGTTATTGTCGAAATCGTGTAGACTGCCAGTTTCGGCCGATTCCACTCGGACAGCAACCCTAAGTTAGAATCGGGCGAATTTTTTAGGTCAATGGACTTCGAATCAGGCCGCCATTAAAACATAAAAGTTATATATAATTAAGTTGGCTTTTCACAGGAACTTGAATCAGAGTCGTCCGATTTGTGAATCGAAAGTTATGCTCAAAATCATGCAATCTGCCAGTGGAATCGACCGAAACTGGCAGTCTGAACGATTTTGACAATAACTTCCGATTTACAAATCGGATGACCCTGATTCAAATTCTTTTGGAAAGCCAATTTGATTATCTACAACTTTTATGTTTATGTTAGGCCTGATTCGGAGCGCATCAATCCCAAAATCGTACCCAAAACTGAACTTCGGGTGCTGTGTAGGGCCGATCAGTATTTTCGGCCCTACAGTGTACGGGCCGAACTCAGGTTTCGGCCGGGCCTCTGCTGTAACGACCCTCACTTTCTAATAAATATTTTGGCGGATTTTCGTAGCGTAAGCAGTGGAAAGCCCATTTATTAAAAACTTTTTCTAAAATAACATATAATAAATTAGACATCGTCTACGTAGCCGTATAATATACACGCCGTATTACTAGAATATCAAAATATTAAAAAATCCTAACGTTCCTCCACAGATCGCATCCATGTACTGCCCCGCCCTCAAAATTCCGTGGAGTCAACGCCGTCAGCCCGCCTCAGCCACGACGCTCATCAGCGCCGGACTCGAACGTACCTACAACACTTAAACTGAGCTCCTTGCCCAGTAGATGAAACATGCATGAATGCACGTGCTCTCACATCCCAATCCCGACACGCCTCATAAATGTACGCTCAACTCTTTTCTCGCATCTCATCACATGTCATCTCATCTCAACCTATCACACATAGGACCTCAAGCCACACGCACTGACGCTTCCCGGCCTGACGCACCTGAACCGTGGCCCAAGCCTCACGCACCGGACACTCACCGGCCTGACGCATTTGAGTCACACACGCTCCAGGTCTCACGCACCGTTCACGCCAGCCCATCACACTTGAGACCTCACACTGCCTCATCGCCCACTACCATCTGAGATCCAAATACTAACCTCAACTCTAACTCAAATCAATACCCCGCTCAACATTAAAGCAAGATGTCACCGTTCTATACGGTGCTCACCTCGCACTAACGTGGTATGCAAGTGCAATGCAAATAATGTACATATAACGTGCAATAAATTTAAATATGATGTGCGTTAAATACGTAATTCGCAAGTCACAAATTAACCGAATTCATATAATCAGATAATCACGTAGGCACATAAATATCACATAAAATGCACACAACGTTTACGTGCCGTAGGTGAGTTTCACCTACCTGTCATCCTTAATTAGCAGTCTAGCAACCACGCAAATTCCCTAATATTTTGCAGCTTTCGCATCCGACCTTTCTATACCGAGGTCGTTCACAGTAATTCCAATTACAAACCAAGCATGTATTCTAATATACATTTTCTTCACCGTAGCATTAAGAAGCCAAGTGTAAAAGATGCTTCTTTAAGTTCCTAGATAACGTAAGAGAAAGCAAATCAGGAATAATTTGAACTATGAAACGATTAACATATACATGCCTTACTGTTAAATATTAGTTACAATATAGAATCAATGTTACTTACTTGTTCTTGGTGCGCTATAGGTGTGTAGAATAGAAGGGAGAATGAAATGATGTTTAAGGTGGGATCTTATAAGAAACGAAATAAAGAATACATTAATGGTTTAGGTGGGATATTATCAAGAACAAATAGGGTTTGATGTCGATTAGTTCTTTTCTTTTTCTTTGGTATTAAGTAATGACATGATAATAGTAATATCTTTAGTAATATAAAAATGATATCTTATCCCATACACAATGTAATAATCGCTGAAACAATATATATAGAAAGTTATTAGTAGAGTGAGGGGGGACAAATAAGAAACTAATTACTTACATCTTGCCAATCAAGCTTGTCCTATAGTTCTCCTTATTTTCCTTTCGTAATGATATGGTACATGGATAGATACAATATTGATTAATGTTATAAATACAAACAAGTGGGAGTAGGTAACCTATTCTTTTCCCATTTTATTAAGAAAATTCGTCCCCTATGAAATATTTTATAAATTTCATTTGTCATCCTTATCTTTAACTATATTATTGGTAATACAGTATTCTAAGGCACGAAATGGAGTAGATGCGAAAGTTTAGATGTTATGGATACTGAAACCTTTGATAATATTATTGAAGTCATTTCCCTTTCTTAATTTTCGTTGTTTGAAATCTTCTAGATGAATTCCACACACATATGATTATATACATATAGACGTATGTGTTTTGCTCATTACCTTAAGGTTAGGGAATCTATCTAGTTCATACTTAACAATAACCTACATAGATACCACATGTACTTCAACTTTTCCAATGGGTTAATATTATTTTATGTATATACACGTTGCATGTTGACATATCACATCTAATCTCTTTGTATGTATATAACATGGTTGAAAACTTAATAGCTTCTCATGAAAATTCTTACTATCAATTTAAGCTTCTATAATTTATATTTCAACAAAATTGTAGATTAATATTTCGATATCTCTAATTTAAAGATTTATTCTGCTAAATTACATCAAAACCCCGTATTAAATTTTACGGGTATTACATCTCCCCCCTTAAATGATTTTCGCCCCCGAAATTCGCCGGCTGGGTGTAACTCGGCGGAACGAAATTTCTCCTATTCCCGTATTATTTGTAGCCAATTAAGGTACAATATATTTCCACCATCATTACATAATTTAGGGCATTTAAATGTGTGACCCAATTTTCTACGATCATCCAATTCCCTATGTCCAGACTCGACAATATACGTCCTCTAAGCATTATTCTTATTCCTATCACACTTCCGCTGCTCAATCTAGCTAAATTAATAATTTAGCATAGTATACGTAATCCTATTATATAGCCACGTAAGTAAATATATTATTTAAACACATAATCACCTAATGTGTCAATCATAAAACTAACAGGCCAGGCTTATCCTCCAGGCTTTTGAGCCGGCAGTACATGGACAGTCTACAGGACCTATAACCTAGCTCTGATACCACCTGTAACGACCCTCACTTTTAATAAATATTTTGGCGGATTTTCGCAGCGTAAGCAGCGGAAAGCCCATTTATTAAAAACTTTTCTAAAATAACATATAATAAATTAGACATCGTCTACGTAGCCGTATAATATACACGCCGTATTACTAGAATATCAAAAATATTAAAAAATCCTAACGTTCCTCACAGATCGCATCCATGTATGCCCCGCCCTCAAAATTCCGTGGAGTCACCGCCGT
>JAPQWV010003006.1:0-47091 GCA_027422505.1 Craterostigma plantagineum
CTATTCGCCCGATTTCAAATCGGCCATTCTGCTACAGTACATCTCCTTCATACAAATAGTGAAATCGCCCGACTTCTCCATTGCCCGATTTCTTAAGTAGCTTAACTATTAAATCCCCAATTCTCAAATCATTTTGCAAGTCAACTATATCTCGACGATTTCATATTTCGCCCGATTTCTTACTTTCCTTGATTTTCTACAGCACATTTTTGTTAGGTCCTCAGATTAACAACTCTAAGATCCTAGCATGAATTCTAAGTAATTCGATGAATATGATTGACATTAATAATCGATCAAAAAACTCTAATGAAGATCGAGAGAGAGATTTCGAGTAGAGTGAGAAAGTTACTGTTGTTTCTCTCTCTAGAAATTGAATTGCAAGCCCTTCGGATCAATTCTCAAAACTTTTCTATTCAGCTCAATTCATTTACAAGTATTTATACCAAACAAGCTTGGTATAAATATCAAACTAGACCTTAATTAAAGACTAATATAGTAAAGCCCCTAATTACAAGACAACTAATGAAATCAAGCACAATTACAAATGATATTCTACATTCTCCCCCCTTTGTGCTTGATTGCGTCTCCGCGCTATTCGTCATTGTCGTGCATAGTACGATCTGCGCAAGCCCACGCATGCTCTAGTCCCCAACGGTCTCCCTAAGCTTCAGGCGCTCCTCGATGTCATCCAATAATTCCATCAGAGGGCCATTCTCTCACAAACCGGTGGATCCTCAGCATTGTGTCTCTGTTTATTTCTTCCAACCTCTGTTCGATATTTCTCCTGACTATCTTGAGAGTTCCATCGCAAAACTTGTGAATTTCTGTCTTCAGCATCAACCTATTCTTCTTGGCAATTGGGTTGTTGTAGGTGATGCCGATGACAGAGCTGATGTGCACGTGATTGCTTGGAAGCCTCTCGATCTCAGGTCCTTTGAGGAGTGGTTCGGCCATGTTGACCTTCTTCATATTGCTCTCAAGCGCCATTTGAAGGTCGTGAACGGCGAAGTACTTGACTTGTCGCATCATGAAACCGGTAGAGCCCTTCGAGGCCTTCTTTCTCGATAAAGCCCTGAGGACCTTTGTACTTCTCCACGTATAGCTGATAAAGACGGTAGACTTCATCGGCGGGAGGTACGATAGGTCGCTCTCTCGCTTAATTCCTCTGGGGTCCTATCCACTCGTTCGATGACGTAGTGAGGTTTGGAAGTCCTCCTTTGGCACAGTAGACACTGAGGAGTTGGCAAATTGGGGAGAGTTCCCTGAAGTGACTCTTTAGTCGATCCTTCGGGATCCCCAGGCTCACGTCCGGTTCCTAGTTGGTCAGCATCCACAATATGTCATTCTCTTCTGCTGATCCCAGTGAGAGATCCCTCTCAGCTCGAACTCATCCGGCTTCTTAATTCGATCTGGTGACCTCGAAATGTTTTCCCTGACTTCTTCAAGGAAAGGTATCTCTATATAATGTTCTCCCACGGCGTGTCGATCCGAACGATCCTGCATCTGTCTTGTAGGGGAGGCCGCTCGTTGTGCGATCAACTCCGGTAGCCTTGGATTTCATTTTGATATTCTACACCTTCTTGAATTTGGCGTCTTCAATGATCACGAGGTCCACGGATGCTTGTTGTAAGAAATGGCGTACGTCCTGAAGCCGTTTGTCTCTGATGCTCCTCGGGCATGGAATGGGTCATCCACTGTCTTTTGAAGATGTACTTGTTCAGCACTTCGTGTGCATGACGCCATGTCCAAGGGTCTCGGTTGGTCTGGAGCGACGGAGGGAGTAGCTTGGGTAGCTGCCAGAGCTACAAGCATTGCAGCGCTTGCTTCTTCTTCCGGAAGCAAGGGGCTTGAGTAGATCGGCGGTGTGGGCGGAGGCGTCCTGAGGTAAAGGTAGGTGGGTCGATATGTGGTAGAGTGGTTGTGCGGTGCGTGGATTGGGTATTTTGGTGGTTTGGGTAGTATGGGTTGTTTGGGTAGTCTGGTTTTCACAGCACTCTAGCGCTTGTCCGCGTAGCGCCCGAGCCTTGTCCTTGGCCAGTGTAGATGTCCTCGGCCTCTTCTCTCCCCCTCATGAGGTCCTGCTCATCAGATAGTCATGTCTGCGCCGGGAGTGGGAGCTTTGGCCTCGGCAGGTGTCAGTCGGTGGCTCAGGATGATCCCACCAATCGCCGATAGAGGGACTCTTCTTGAGGCGATCGGAGGACAGGCCTATCAGGCGGGCGAGGAGAATATCGTGGAGCTCGGTGATGGGGATGGTGTATGGTTGATGAGGATGGGGAAGTGGCTAAAGGGGTCGGTTGCGTGGGTTGTGGAGGTGTGGGGTGGGTTTGTGACGAAGGGCCTTCAGAGGCAGGTGCTTTCCCGTATCTCTTCGGATGCCTCGATTACTTGTAGTACTCTCTCTCTCGTCTGTGATCTTGTCTTTCATAGACTGTACAGCGGCAGAGAGAGCGGCCCGGAACTGCTCGTTCGTCACAAATGGTGTGGACGCCTCCAAGGATGGACCCGACGACTGATATCGCCTGTTATCAACCCTAGAGTAGACACCGACTCCTGGGGCTGGCTCACAGTCACTTGAGGTTGTGACTGTATGAGAGTTCCACCTAATCCTCGAGTCGAATCCTGAGGATTCGCCTCTAGGGTGTTAAGGCAGGCTCAGGTTGTGCCTGCGAACCAGATACCATGCGAGTTGGTTGGGCTCAAGATTGAACGAAGTATGTGCCAGCAACACTTGTCGTCGTGGTCAGCGTAGTATCTGGGGCGGCAGTGACGGCTGGAAAGAGTGACTCCACTGAATACTGAGTCTTCTGGGAGTCCTCCTGATTAGACTAATTTTCCTCGTCAGACTCTATGTCAGATGGGGGTGGCGGTGTGAGGAGTAAGGTCTCGATCGACGTTCTCCCATGTCTGATCCGTCACCGGTGGAAGTGAGTTTGCCCCATTTCAGTCTCGGGCTGTGCTTCTTGTTGAAGAACCTCCTCAAAAGTTTCTTCGAGCACGCCAACATGTACGGGCACTTCCACCTGGAATTCGAGTTCAGGAGCCTCGAGCGCCATCTCGGTAGCCACGACGTCTATCAAGGTGTCTTCTACGTCGGGCATTGGCACTTCGATCGAAGGAGACTCCTGTTGAAGCTCCTGAGCGACAAACGTCAATCATCGCGTCGTCAGGGCTTGGTTGGTGTTGGGAGGGTCACATGGTGATCTGCCGGGGGCCCTCTGATCATGTCCTCCGTTAAGTTGTGTTCCCGGCGGAACCTCTGATACTCAGCTCCCGCGGGTCGGCGAGCCTGAGTGGTTACTGGAATCGGCATCGACGGTTGGTCCAGGTCCGTCAGCCGTGGGTTGTGGAAGAACTTAGCCTTGGCGGCTGGTAGTTTCCACCAGGAGGTAGCTGGGGGATGTTCTCTACATGTAGCTCCATGCACTCCCTGATGATCACGTTGAACCATCGAGCATAGGCACGTCTTCACCTTTCGGTTCTCCTTCAGCCGAATCTGTTCAGCTAGATCATTCCAGATCAGCTGTGCAAAGTCGTAGTTTCTGGCGAAGGCGAGGCCGTGAAAGATCCGCAATATGTTGCCGTTGCCCTTGTCGAACCAACGTGTTTGGGTGACAGACACTTGTTCACTATGCCCGAACAGTGTCTTTCAGGGTTGAGGGATACCGCTGCTCTGGACCTGAGCTAATTTAGTAAGCGCGGTTGGTATCCCATATGCAGGAAATCCTGAATCATCTCCGCGTCCGTCGGGAGCGGGTTGTAGTTGTCGTGGTGAGGCAGGTCCAGTATCATCCGAACTGCTCTTGCTCATGTGAATGTGCCGCGTCCCGATGCGGGTCATGAAGGAGAAGGTCCCATCTGCTACTGCTCCTTGTATGCATCCCCAGAACTGCTGAGATAGACCATCGGCACCGATGCGGTGACCGTTAATGCATGCCAGATGGGGGTGGCCCTGTAGGATTGATACGATGATCTCGTCTTGACACCTAAACGTGCTCAGATCGAGCTAGAAATTCGTATCTTGAACCTTTAGATAAAGGTTGTGATCGTAGATGTGGTTGTATCTTGGGTAGCGATCCATCTGAATATAAGATATATAAAAGTTCATTAGTTCAATTTTTATTTTTAGTCGAAATATGAATAAATTTCATCAAACGATAATAATATTGCAAATAATAGCATGTTCTATGAATTTTGAATTGAAATTATATCAAATGCATAATCTATGTCAATTTCAAAATCGTGATGGCATGAACGTAATTTCGAATGAAATATTTGTCGCGTGAAATTGGTTCGAAATTTCGCTAAGTGTTAAAATTAGTAGTCACTGTTCATGCCGAGAAAATTTTCGGTCGATAAAATTGAATTGCGATTTGATTTCCTATGCATTGATTTCAATTGAAAGCATTCCGTCTGATTTTTCGATCGAGAAATTTTATTCGCTGATAAGCGCTACAGTGTAAAAGACTTAGTGACTAATTTCCTAAGTGTTGACAATGAAATTTAGACTGTAGTCGATCACTTTTACGGTCGAGAAAAATTCTGCGTAAATTTACGATCGAGAAACTAATTCTCAGATAATTTACTGTCGAGAATTTTTCTTCGATTGAATAAACTTTTTTCGATTTGAAATTTGTCGAGCGGTATGTGATTTCTATTTTAAGTAAAATTTTTCGCTTGCGAATATTTCTATCGAGAAATTGGTCAATGAAAGACTAAGTCAATCGTCGAGAAATTTTTTCGATCCATTAAGACCTAAGGGGCGATTTTAACGATCGAAAAATTAAGCGTTGAAAAATTAATTTTTCGCTGCTAAATTTTTGCGACCAATTGTAATCAAATCGAAAATTCAATTTTGCGATAGTAAGTTTTACGCTCGTAAAATTTGCATCTAAAATATCTATTCAGTGCTAGTTTTTTCGCCCGCAGAAAATCATAATTGGATTTTTCGACGGTAAATGTAGCGGTTTATAATCTTTTTATAGTGATGACTAAGTCAAAATTTTTGCGATCGAAACTAAATCGACGCAAATAGTATCTCGATTGAATTAAAATTCAATTAAGTCTATTTGCCATCGACAAAGTTCTTCGACAGCTTCAAAACTTCAAAATACCCAGTTTCATTGGAACTCGTTTTATCATCATCACAGATGGAAATTTTCCCAACGATTTACGCTTATCTGTTTCATCATAAACAGCAAATCTATCTAAACAACAGACATTTAACTCAGAACTCCAAGAAACATGCCTAGATTTAGTGAACAGTATACTCTTAAATCGTTTTTGAAGAACAGTCGAAAAATCTTATCCTAAACATGCGAAAAACCTACAAATACATATGCTAAATGAGTTAATCGCACGCAATCGTCAAATGAATCTCATTTCTACCTTAAACAGACAATTTGTTGGTTGAAATCGAAAGATTTTGAGAGTTTGGAACTGTCTGTGAGAGTTTGTCGAGTAGAGAAAATTTTACGGTTAGGTTTTGCGTGAGAAAAATTTTTTCGACTGACAAAAGTGAACTTTTAATACTCACTGTAAATCAATGTTGGGGTTTGTGATTGGACGTTTTGCGATTAAATGGATCAGGCCCTTACTATTTACGCTCGAGGAACTTTTGATTCAGAAATTGGTTCTCAATTCAAATTTTCGATCGCAAATTATCGCAATTAATCAAAATCTGTCCCACACACTGTTTACGATCGAGAAACTTTTAGATTGCGAATTAATTCTAATATCCAGTTTCTCGATAGTAAGTTCTTCTAAAGAATTTCAGATTGACCCCTATTTCAAAATAAAACCCATTATAAGGCTCCCCATTAGTAATTAAAATATATGCAATTAACTCCCTGGATTTTCCGTGTAGTAACGTCTAACTCCCCTGGTAGTAGTTTTAAAAAATCTGTACCACTTAGAGATAAACGTTAGTAATAATGGAGTTAATCAACAATTATTTTGGGCAATTTTATCTTTGAAATATCTGGTCTTGTGTTTAGCTCCTCTCTTTTGTATGTCGACGTCTTTACTCCTTAATTTTGAAACATCTGAAATACTCAGAGAAAAACGTAAAAAATATTTGGAGCTAAATCACAACTTTTATACTTGCTCCCTCAAATGATGCACAAGAATTAACTGATTATGCAAGCATATTAAATCAATTCAAGTCACGAGCATAAAACACACACAAATTTACCAAGTATGTGTACATGGTCCCCGAAAGCATGTACTTCAAAATATTGTGCGAGGGTTGGAAAAAAAATTATCGCATTTAAACATTTCAGTACCAATGCAATCTAAAATTGCATTTAGAATGTGCGACACACACAAAAAAAAAATTCGCATTTATTCAATTCAACGCATATGAAACATAACATTTTCATGTCAAAATATGCAAAATTTATTATTTAATATTTATATATATAATTTTGTTCGTATTTTACTATTATTATAGTATGGGGTCAGATTATTTTTGCTTCGATCAATCGTCAAGCCTAAATTTTACGAGACATTTGAAAGAGAAAATGCAGTCAAGTCATGTCGTCAAACTGTAGTCCTAGCTTCTCCATTTCGACAACTCTTCTAGGTTCGCTCTTGCTCTCAATAATTTCTAACTTGGGATTTTTATATTTATATCACTCAAGTCAACACAAGCAATTTTAACTCAGTTTTTGTGATCGAGGCATGTTTAATCATTTCTCCCAAGCGAGAGACCGTTGATTGGAATCAAAGAGTGTAAAGGTTTTTAGTTTGGCTAGGACTGAGAAGGGAAGGAAATTATAGGAAAGTCAGCTTATCTCTTCATCATCTTCCATTTCTACGTCCATCTCCTTTCTTTGGCATCTTTCTTCTTTTCTCCCTCATTTACTATCCCTTAATAAGCTATGCTCAAGCTGAAGCTCCGCTTCTCCATGAGGCTAAGGAGATTATCGTAGGCGAAGTTCTTCTTGTTGATTCTCGGGTCGATACCGTGCTTCTCTTCTCTCAGTCCCTAGATAGTTTTCAGAGATTATCTATTTGGAAAAGTTCACGGTTATGGAATTCGTACCCGACGCTGCGCTCCCTCTTCTCGTTTCCCGATATAAGACCGGATTATCGTTGAGAAGTTCACTTCGTGGTGCTCGTCTTCTAGCCGTTCTAACGAGCGTACGAGATTATCGTTGGAGAAGTTCGCACAGGACCCCACACCACTTTTTGCAAAGTAGTTGGATGGCCGGTTCCTTTGGTATTTGCGCGTTGAGCAATGCTTCTTTTGTCATCATCCTACTTTTCTTTTGTTATCTCCCCCTCCTTTTCTCGTTTGAAAAACCATTCGAAGAGTATAGAATTCGGTTGAAGGCTGGGAATGGTTTCAAATGAAGAAAAGGACGTCGGAGAAGGCTCAAAGTGGATGACTAAGGGCAAACGTGGGGAATTTATATAAGGCCGAATGAGGAATATCCTAAACTCCCTTATCATTTTCCTAATGATCTAACGCAAGGTGAGTATGACACAAGAATCACTAGGTAAAACAAGTAACTGATGTGTGACTCACTCGAGAAGTAGATCCAAAAAGGAAAAAGGAACAAGGCTTGAATCTTCATGCATGTAGATGACTTTGTGCCTAGTGGAACAATCAACTGACCTTTAGACACAAGAATGCGACTTAGACTGACAAATCTAAGCAATTAAATCGATCGCATGTCGGGGTAAAATTCTTGGTGACTTTAGATCAAAGCATCCTAAAGGATTTCGTCATACCCCATTATATTATATACATATGTATATATATTTATTATTGTTTCTTTATTATTTATTATTATTATTATTATTTTTTTAATATCACGCAAGATAAGAACAAATAAGCATAGAAAACACATAGAATAGAGCATGTGATAGCACAGAAGATCAGGTAATGCACATATCACGGAAGATTCAACATGCCTAATTTTCCGACAAGGAATTGGAATCGTTTCTCATCCAAGGCCTTGGTGAAAATGTTGGCTAGTTGAAACTCCGTGTTCACAAAGTACATCTCTATCTTGCCTTTTTCTACGTGATCTTTGATAAATGATATCTAATGTCTACGTGTTTGTGCGTGAATGATGAACAGGATTGCAAGTAATGCAATTGCACTCTGACTATCACTATATATGGGTATGTTAGTTAGACTGTACCCATAGTCGTAGGGTTGTCAACGGGGCGGGTTCGGGGCGGGGATCCAATCCCGTCCCCGTCCCCGCGATGCATTCGGGGACAAAACTGTCCCCGTCCCCGTCCCCGCCGGATCCCCGCGGGCGGGGATTCCCCGCGGGGATTCATATTTTTTAAAAAAATATAATATTTTAATATAATATATAAATTTGGCTATTTCTTGTTATAAATATTATATAAATTATAATTTTTAAATATTATTTGTATTATTTTAATATTATTTAATCTATTTTTTGATATTATTTTATTATTATTTAAATTATAATTTAAAATTATATATATTTTAATATATAATATAGGTTCGGGGCGGGGCGGGGAACGGGGCGGGATCCCCGCAGGGAAAAATCAGTCCCCGTCCCGCCCCGCGGGGACAAAAACTCGGGGATTCCCCGCCCTTTCGGGGCGGATCCCCGCGGGGACGGGGAATCCCCGCCCCACTGCCATCCCTACATAGTCGCGAAGCTGTGTCCGCATCCACAGCGTCTGTGAGCAACAGCTGGCGGCAGCTACGTATTCCACTTCTGCCGTCGAAGTGGACACACAGTTCTGCTTTTTGGATGGCCAGCAGACCAGCTTTTCACCTAGAAATTGAGCGCCACCAGACGTGCTTTTCCTGTCCATTCGGCAACCTGCATAGTCAGCGTCATTGTACCGATAAGTTGGAAATTTGTACCATTGGATACCATAGTCCTAGGGTAGAGGTGCCCTTAAGGTAGCGAAGAATTCTTTTGACCGCGAGCATATGGGATTCTTTGGGATCGGCTTGAAAACGGGCACACAAGCAGGTGGCAAACATGATGTCCGGCCGGCTCGAAGTGAGGTAGAGAAGAGATCCAATAATACTGCGATACAGTGTGATGTCGACCCGATTTACCAGAGGGATCGGCATCCAACTTGCAACTTGGTGACATAGGAGTGCTAAGAGGCTTAAGAAAATTGCATCTCTCCCATGTGACTCATTTCGAATTTGCTCTTCATGAGATCTCCAAACTTCTTGCAGAGCCGAGGATTTGTTGATCCGAAGATGATGTCGTCGACGTATACTTGGACGACCATCAGATCTTTGTCATGCCATTTAATGAAGAGGGTTGTGTCTATCGTTCCTCGTATGAATCCAGACTTCATGAGGAAATCACTCAGGACATCGTACCAAGCACGTGGGGCTTGTTTTAGTCCATAGAGAGCTTTGTCCAAACGATAGACGTGATCGGGATGTTCTTGATCAACGAAACCTTCCGGCTGAGCGACGTAGACTTCTTCTTTTAACACGCGTTGAGAAAAGCGGTTTAACATCCATCTGATAGACTTTGAAGTCTTTGTGAGCCGCATAAGCTAGCAGGAGGCGGATAGCTTCGATACGGGCAACAGGAGCATAGTTCTCGTCGTAGTCGATGCCTTCCTGTTGATTGTATCCCTTAGCTACTAGCCTTGCTTTGTTCCGGATCACTTCACCATCTTCATTTTTCTTATTCTTAAAAGCCAATTTAGTTCCGACCACTGTTTTTCCATGTGGACGGGTACCAAGGTCCACACTTGAAGACATTCGAATTGATTGATTTCCTCTTGCATTGCAATTGTCCAATCCGGGTCTCGAAGTGCGTCTGCTACTTTGGTAGGCTCGTTTTGGCTCAGGAAGCAACTGAAAAGACTGTGTTGATGACGCGTCCTCACACCACCGAAGGATCGCCAATTATTTGATCGATCGGGTGACCTCTAGTCCACTTGCGCTCATGAGGCAAGACTGTAGCAGATGCGTCAACCATCTGTGGATCTAGATTGCCTATAGTCTCCGATTGATCATTTGTCTGAGGAAGTTCCAATTCTGCACTTGGATCGATCGTCTCTGATGATACTTCCTCGAGGACCACTGTAGGTTCTTCGGTATTCTGTGGAAATCTGAATCGGGGGGGTAGAGGTATGAGATGAACTTGGTACGTCGGTCTCGAACGGTGGAGAACCACTGTAGGTGCAGTGGTGCATGACCGATATACTGGTTCGAAGAGAGAATCCAAATCGTCTATTGCAAGTCTCGTTGCTTCGTCTGACATTGACTTTGATGTTGTTGCCATCTTCTGTTGGTTTTGTGCCAACACACCAGTGATTACGGGTTCTGAAATGTTCTCTTCAGAAGCCAACGGGTTGAGCACGGGTCCTGAACTGATTTGAGCAGGAACCATCGGGTTAGGCACGGGTCCTGGACTGAGTTGACCAGAAGCCATTTCTGCCACTTCGTGAAAAGTGACATTATAGCTTTCCCTAATAGTTCGGTTGGACTTGATGTATACTCGGTACGATTTTGAGGTGAAGAATACCCGACAAATTGTAGCTTCGAATGCTTTAGGGTCGAACTTTGCACGTTGTTCTCGGTCGTTCGCCACAAAGCACTTGCACCCGAAGACTTTAAAGAAAGAGATATTGGGCACTCTATTGTTCACAATCTCGTACGGAGTCTTGTTGAACCGTTTGTGAACCACCGTCCTGTTTTGAGTAAAACAAGCGGTATTGACTACTTCAGCCCATAGAAAGTGTGGAAGTCCTGACTGGATCAGCATTGTACGAGCGGCTTCCACTAGTGTTCGGTTTTTTCCTTTCGACGACCCCATTTTGCTGAGCGTTCGGACAACTTGAATAGTTTGTTGCAGCAGATTTTGAGTTGTGTTCCCAAAATTGATTATCAAGTCACCAGTCTCATCTTTCGTTCGGAGGTACTTTGTCCACGTGTAGCGAGAATAGTCATCTACAATCACTAGGACATACTTTCTTCCATTGATACTCTGAGTCTGCATCGGACCACAGAGATCCATGTGAATTAGTTCCAATGGTCGAGAAGTAGACGCAATTTGCTTGACGTGATGAGATGCTGCTTCATTTTTCCTAGGTGACATGCCGAACAATGATGCTCCCTTTGTAGTTGTATAGTTGGAAGACCGTGAACTAACTGTTTTGAAAGACGTTGGAGAGCTTTCATGTTTAGATGAGACAGTCGGATGCCATAGGCTGTTCCTCTGTAAGTCAATCTGAGAAATGAGGCATACAGCTGTCCAGGGTCGCACGGACGTCAGGTTGATCGTATAAAGATTGGATCTCCGAAGTCCTTGAAGGAGTTCTGTGTCCTGACTATCCAAAATTCTGCACCGGTCAGCATGGAAGACCACCTGGAAGCCTTTGTCACAGAATTGGCCTATGCTGAACAAGTTATAGCGGAGGCCTTCGACGTATGAGACATCTTTGATGGTCAGATTCTTCAAAATGATTTCCCCAAGTCAAAAATCGGGGCTGAATCGTTGTTCCCAAATCTGACTTTGCCATTTGGTCGGTCTTTTTAGTTGCTCAGCAGCTCTTGTTTACCAGTCATGTGTGTGGAGCAACAGAGTCGAGGTACCACACATGATGGATCTCATTTGAAGATGTGGATGCGTTGTCGTCATCCGTACGAGTGGATGTTTCGGCGTGCATTTCGTTGTCGAGACGAGCCATGAGGGCTAAGTTCTCTTCTTCGGAGCTCGACGTTTCCTCGAGCCATTGGTCCTGCTCGGCCATGAGAGCTACTCCAGCTTCTTTCTGTTTTGTCAATTGAAGCTTCCTGGAGTAGTAGTTTGCATATCTCTTCTTCGGGAGAGTGCATTCTCTGGCGAAGTGACCTGTTTGCCACAATTAAAGCATTTTTTAGTCTCTTTGGGGTTCCTGACCTCGGAACTCTCCGGAGCACGTTCTTTGTTTTTGAGCTTGTAGTCCGAAGTCTGTTGGCTGAGGTTGAAGACTTCTTCTTGAAGTACTTCTTGCTCATCATTTGTCCAATGAGAGCTAACTGCTTTCCAAGGGCTTTCATGTTCGGCTCGATGTCGCAGTCCGATTCGCCTTCTGACTCTGATGATGAGGGTGGCCTAACTATCTTTTCCTTTCTTGATCTTGTGCTCCTCTTCTCCGAGACTAGGGCAACCGTGTCATCGGTTTGTTTGCCATTCTGCTCTTTGATAATCTCTCGGATATCATCCTCATGTTGAGCTAGATTATCGAACATGGCATGGACATCCAACTCTTCTAGATCTTCATTTTGTCGTATTTGTGTGGATATTTTCTTCCATTCCGTGGGCAGAGAAGATAGAATCTAATGTTTGTTTCCATGTTTGTTTTTGTGACTTCTATCTTCCTCATCTCGTTGAGAAGAGTGAGGTATCGTGGTAGATTTCGTATAGGCTCTCCTCCGGCTTAGCACTGAAGGAGTCATATGCAGTGAGAATGTTCGCCTTCTTGCCTTTATGCCAACTTCCGTTCTTCGCATCATCCTATGCAGCTCATCCCACATCCCCTTAGCCGATGTAAGGCTGTCGATTTGTCTGTATATATCGTTGGATGCCTTCCATAAGGGTATTCATGGCTACTAGATCAGCCTTGGCTCGAGCTGTTTCCTGCAGTAGATTTTTGGCTTGATCCTTTAGTGCTATGAAATTCAGGAAGCGGCTTCTCCATACTGTGTATTCGCCTCTTTGCAAGATTGGCGGACGGTTGTCGTTTCCAAGCGAATAAGCATCCATTTTTGAATAGTAGTTGAGTTGTTTGAAGGATCTTCATTGATTGTTTTGAAGTTGAAAATGATGTAAAGTGCTTCACAAGTGATGAATCGGTTAGTAGCGTTTGATTCGAAGATTAGATCGACAATTAATTTCGATTCAATCTTTACTGTATGATCGAAATTAATTTTGTCGATACAGAATGTATTTACTGTTCTCGTGCGAGAAATTGTGTCAGCGAAATATTTTACGAGCGAAATAAATTGCCAAAATCATTCAGTCGAGATAAATTTCCTGATCGTAAATTTATTTCATTCGCAAAAGAAACAAACGTTAGTAAGTTTCTCGACAAGTCAAATAAATCCGTTGACTAGAAAAGTTTCTCGCGTGTAAATGATTTTCGCCTGGTCAACCTTTAAAGGTTTGACTGAAAAAGTTTTTCGAGTGAAAGTTATTACGCATGCAAGGTCAAAATTGGTCTCACTCGAAAAAGTTTTTTCGCTAAATAATGCTCGAGAAGTATTTCTAACTAGAATCGTTTCTGCTGATGACGATTCTAGCGCTGACTTCGTATTCTGACAGAGAAAAATTCTCGCACCAAGTTTATCGATCGAGAGAAACTAATCCGATCGCAAAACTTAGCGAGAAAAATTTGAGCAATCATGTACTAATCATGCACGAACAAGCAATTTGAGCAAAGTTTAGGTAATTGCTCGCAAAATTTTAGGAAAATTCACAGAACGAACAAGCAATTTTAGGTAATCGAGAAAAATTCACAGAAAAACAAAGAATCAGATAGTGAAATTTTAGGTAATTGCTCGCAATGATGTACTAATCACACACGAACAAGCAATTAAACACGTTATGAAGCAAAATATGTCGAATTTGAGCAAAATCAGAACGTGTTCTTCATGTTCTTCGCAAACAGTAACACTTCAGAATCAAATTAATCCACAATCGAAGCTCAAACTGCTACTTATCTCGTCGCAATGATCATATATCACTTAATCAAGCACTGAAACATCAAATTCAAGTCAGTTAAGCACAGAATTAAGCTATTGGATCGAAAAACTTTTCGCGCCAAATCTGTTCTTCGATGGAACAGTGTTCGAAATAAAATTTCGATCCAATTCTAACAATTTTCGTTTCAAAACAGAACGAATCTGCTTGATACCATTGTTAGGTCCTCAGATTAACAATTCTAAGATCCTAGGCATGAATTCTAAGTAATTCGATGAATATGATTGACATTAATAATCGATCGAAAAACTCTAATGAAGATCGAGAGAGAGATTTCGAGTAGAGTGAGAAAGTTACTGTTGTTTCTCTCTCTAGAAATTGAATTGCAAGCCCTTCGGATCAATTCTCAAAACTTTCTCTATTCAGCTCAATTCATTTACAAGTATTTATACCAAACAAGCTTGGTATAAATATCAAACTTCCTTAATAAAAAGACTAATATAAGTAAAGCCCCTAATTACAAGGACAACTAATGAAATCAAGCACAACTACAAATGATATTCTACACATTTCCTTCATATAAATCTAAAACGCCCGATTTCTCAGTTTTTCCCCAAAATTTACGCGATTAACGTTTTTTTATCTCTCTCAAATCTTGAACAATCTGCGTCGATTGAGCTCACAAATCCCTCTACTTGTGTCTTCTGGAAATTTCAACCTATCTACGGTAAGCGCAATCACCACATCTGCAAGTTTTAGTTCGATTATTACCTATTTCTCAGAACTGTCAGTTTAGGGTTCTAGAGTTCTTCAATATGTAACCTTTATCTCATTGCTTCGAATATGCTAATTTCTCTTCTATGTGGTTACCGAGATGATCTTAATATCAATAATCTGTTTTGCTTAGTTTACTTTCGTGATTTCTGATTCTATCTGTCTCACAGTCGCTCTTGCCTTGCGAATTCATTTCGCCCGATTTCCCTATTTAGCTGTTTAGGATAAACTGGCTTTAATCGCCCGATTTTACATTCCAATTCAATTGTCCGATTCCTTCCTAAATCGCCCTATTTGTTCTAATCGGCCAATTTCGGATGTATTACTCACAGCTGTCCCACAATCGCATGAAAATTGACTTTCTACTTAAAATTTCAATTCAATTTAAAATTGCCTGTTTCTACTTACAATCGCACGATTTGTAATTGCCCGATTTGATTCAATCGCCCGATTTGATTCAATCGCTCGATTCTACTCTAAATTGCCCGATTTTAAACTTTACGTTTGAATCGACTGATACATCTTCAATCTGCTTTTACTACTCTCAATCGCCCGATTTAATTCTATTGCCCGACTCTACCAATATATCATAGAGATTGAATCTATCCGATTAAATGCTTCACTCAATCATTAAATCGTCCGATCATTTCCGAGACAAGATCTCTTTGAAATTTTCTAAGTCCCGAAAACACAAAGGTGTGCGATTTTGCACTGAAAGTTACCCTATTGAAATTTAATTGCTCGAATTTCAACCAAATTAGGTTGCTAACATTATCTAAGTCCCACATCTCAATAGTGCGATTAACTCCCATAACTTTAACTGTCTCATTGTCAGTAAATAGCTGATCTCCATAATTGCCGAACTTAGAAATTTAACTTCTAAGCCTCGTGAGCATTGGCGCAATCATCTTACTAATATTTGCATCCTATCTCTGCAGATTGATCACTATGGTGCGCGAAATTGACGATGTTTACCCGTCTAAAGACTGGGCTCAAAGGCTTCCCAATAACGTCCAGTTGGATTTTGATAACACCCATGCCCTGATCCTATCATCCTCAAAATCCTCCAAAACCACCCTCTAAAAAGTGCTTTCTGTCTAATCGAGCGTGTCCCCGAAGTATACGTCCAACAATTTTGGGCCACACTCCAAAGTCCTACCGACAACCCACACCAACCCGTCTCTCCGCCTTCATTGATAACACAATTGTCGTCCTTTCCCCAGCCATCATACGCTCCACATTAAACCTACCAACCTCGATCACTTACGACCAACATCCCACTTCCGAACAGTTGGTTGCCGACTTCCTCTTCATGGGACAAAAACCCAATGCTCAGAAATCAATCCATCTCCCCGACTTTTGCGCCAAAGACATACCTCGACCCTGGCGGACGCTGTTCTTAGTCGTCAACAAGTGCCTATCACGTAAGCACACTGGGTCGGACCGCTGCAACCGACAAATCTTGCTGATCTTCCATGGCATAGTCTTCAACAAAAACTATGACGTTGTCCAATTGATCTGGTCTGACCTTGTTGATCAAACTACGAAGATGAAAGTTCAGCTCCTCAAGGGTCCTCCCATACATAAGATGGTTTCCCATTCTGGTTCAACACTTCATCGACCTCCACCCTGAGATCGAACGCCGCCCCCAGATCGAAGGTTATGATATACCCAAGCTCGGCAAAATACAATCAACAAAGACCAAGTCGAAATTCGATGAAGAAGCCATGCTATTGGGGAACACCTCCTTCATCTCCTAGACAAAGACGGATCCCGTTTTACAAGCCTATCTGCGAGCAAACAACCTCGAAGATATCCCCACGGTTCAACAGAACCCAATTGAACCTAACCCCGGGACTAGCCAATCCACCAACCAAGTATATGTCTAGGACGTCCCTCATCTCCACAACAAAAACGAAAGCGAAAATCCAAGGGATGACGGAACCAGCACGAAGGAACGGCGTACGAAAACACAAACACGACCGTCCTCCTCCCTCCTCCAGTCCACAAATAGCCCGGACCGAGCCCATAGGTACAGAGGATGACTTTGTCATCTCCAGCCCATAGCTGCGGAAGGAAGGGGAGGAGTCATTAATGATCGGATACTCGTGATTTATGCGACTGCCTTCTACGAGCGGATTTGATGACTTAACCGCATACCGGACAATTTTTTACGTGGTATAATCAGCAGCGGGCCGAGGCGGGAATCTGGCGAAGACTTGACCGCGTGCTCGGTAATCCGGTCTGGTTCGCCAAGTACCCCGACTGCTCTTATAGCGCTGATCTGCCCGGGCCTTCTGATCATAGCCCGCTGCTTCTTGGCGAAGTCCGTGCTACCCGAGGTTATCGACGTTTCGTTTCGATAACTTTTTGATACACGATGCATCCTTGTTAGCGCAGGTTCAGCGGGTGTGGGATGTTGCACGATCCGACTATCCTATGTATGTTCTCACGAGGCGCCTTAAGGACCTCAAGCATATATTTCGACTGATGCGTAGTGTCAAAGGGGATCTAGCGGTGAATGTTGTTGAAGCCAAGCGATTTCTCGACATTGTCAAGATTCGCAAGCAGATTCCCGGATGAGACATTTTTCCACGACTTGGAGCGATTCTGTAATACCCGCAAAATTTGTACGGGATTACTTCAATAATATTCGAAATGTACGAAATCGACTTTCGAACAAGAAATGATTTTTTTTCAAAACGAGCCCAAAAATTTACAATTGGGCCCAAAAATTTAAATGGACCAAAAATTTATTTATGGGCCAAATGAAGAAAATAATGGCCCAAAATAAAAGGTTGGGAGTTGGGTCCTTTAATAAAAATTAAAACGGATCGAAAACAAGAAATGAAAGTCCAAATAAATGAATATATAATAATAATAATAATAATAATAATAACAATAATAATAATAATAAAATAAATATAAAGGCATCTCCAAGATTCACTACCATACATGTGTCTCCATGAGAGTTAGCTTTTTCTTGAGATAAAATAATAACATTCAACACCTAATATACTTACTATAATACATTAGGACAAGTTATTAACAAATAAAACAAAGCAAATAGGAGAAGAGAGGGAGAGATGACGAGAAAGAGAGGAAATGAGACGAAGAGGACAAGATCCCACAAGATGCCATTTCCTCATGCAAGTGTACAAATAAAAATCAACTAATAAACTTAAAGACACCTAAGGCCACCTCTCTACACACCTGAAGCCAAACAAAAATAGAGAAAGGAAAGAAAGAAGAGGGAGAGGCCGAGAGAGAGAGAGAGGGAGAGAGAAAAAAGAGAGAAAAAAAGAAAGGAGAAGGAGGAGAAGAAAAAAATCTTCGAAGCCCGAGATCGAAGCTCTCGGGTCGGGATCACACGAAAACACCCCGTGATTTGATTTCTCCGGAGTTAAGGTAGGTGAAGATCACCTACATACGTAAACAATATAGGATTTGTGAATTTTACGTGTTTTTGCATGTTATTCATCGAATTCTTCGTGTTTATGTGATAATAATAATTTGCTTGCATGAAATTTTCGTTGGTTATCTTAGGGAGCACGAGATTGAGTATTTTTAGATCTATGAATATTTGGAAATAGGGATAGAGGACTTTAGATTAAGAGGATAGAGCAAAACTTGGGGAGAATTAAGGTTTTCTAGGGTTCTCTTTATCCATTTCGGCCAAGAGGTTCAAAAATTCATATCTCACAATCCAGACATCAGATTAAAAATTCCTTTTAACCGATTAATATTTGCAAGTCCTTTATCTGTGGTTAAAATTTCAGGTCCATCGAAGATCGTTTACCTTGTGATCATTGAGAAATCCAAAACTGTCGCAAAACAGCCGTATAAAATAATTATTTTAAAATTTTGGAACTTGATCGAAATTTTACAAAATCCTGGGAGTTTGTGTTGTAAAATTCCGAATAGGGGATATTTTTAAAGAAATATAAAGTTTTTAGGAACATATTTAAAATTCGACTAAATCATTGGGGTCCTTTGGGTAATTTTCACAAATTTGGGGACTAGATTGAAAAGTTTCAAAAATCTGGTGGCTGTGAATGTAAAATCCGGATAGGGGAGATTTTTGAAGAAATATAAAGATTTTGGGCAGATTTGAAATTTGGAATAAATAATTGGGGTCCTTTGTGTAATCTTCAAAATTTTGGGACTACATTGAAAAGTTTTAAATCTGTAGCTGAGAATGTAAAATCCCAACAGGGGAGATTTTTAATGAAATATAAATCTTTCGGGGCAGATCTGAAATTTTTAATGATTCGGGGCAGATCTGAAACTTAGGAAAATGTTCGGATCCTTAAAAGTAAAACTATGAAATTTTGGGGTTTTAAATGCCAAAATTTAGAAAGATATTTTTAAATTAGAAACTTAAGTGATATTTTGAAAGTTGGATAATAGAATTTTAAAATATATTAAATTAGGACCATTTTGAAATTAGGGTATTAAGTGAAAAGGATTAAATTTTGGGAACATTTAGTGAAATTTCGGGGAGAGATCGATGAGTAAGGTTTCGGGTCGAGTAATTCGGAATGCGGGCTTTGGGCCCGATTATTTAGCGTACGATAGTTTTCGGATCGGACCAAGTTGATACCTCGGGCCGATACGTGATATGAATATTTGTATTTTTATGTATTGCATTTCACTTGCATGACATTTGCATACACGTGTTATGAGGGGAGAGAATAGTGCGTATCACGGTGACATTGTATAGTGTTGATGAGTGGGGTAGTTTATGAACCGAGTGATGGTTGTCGAATGGTATGAGTTGAGGTTAGGACTAAGGCGCACTATATGATTGAGATGTGGGGAGTGGGCCTCCCGAGCTACTGACCCTTGTGGGGAGTGGGGCTCCCGAGCTACGGACCCCTGCGCGCGCGTGTTGCCTTTAGTTCCTAAGCCTCGGGCCCTGATTGTGATGAGATGAGTTGAGTTGATGATGAGATATGATAAAAGAGTCGAGCGTGCATTTTGCGAGATGTGTCGAGTTTGGGATGTGAGAGCATTTGCATTCATGCATATTTCATCTACTGAGCAAAAGCTCAGGGTTTACGTGTGTAGGTAAGACGGCTGATGGCGGTGACTCCACGGTCTTTTGAGTGCGGGGCAGTACATGGAACGCGACCTGTGGAGTATTTCATTCATGTTTCGTATTGTTTACTATTTGGGCTTCGGTCCATTACAATAATATGTGTGTTGTAAAACAAAATTTTTTTTATTTATTTATGGGTTTAGACTTTTGGGCTTCGGCCAGTACTTGAGTATTATTATGTACTAAAAAGTTTTTATTAAATGGCTATCCGCTGCTTACGCTGCGTAAAACCTGCCAAATACGTATTTAAGAAGTAGGGTCGTTACAGGTGGTATCAGAGCGTTAGGTTATAGATTCTGTAGACTGTCCATGTACTGCCGCTCAAAAGCCTGGAGGATCAGCCTACGCTTGTAAGTTTAATACGTAATTATGTGCTTTACGATTTTCTGATGCTTTACGTGAATGTTTTGTGAATCTTTATGTGCTCCTGGATGTGTTTGAAAGTTAGAGATTTCGTACTTTTAGACTTAGATTAGTAGGAGAATCTCGGTCAAATTAAGGTAGGGAGAGAATGAAAAAAAAAAAATTCGGATCTTTGATCAAACTTGGCGTTGCTTTGAAATTTGGGTAAAAATTCGGGTCAATTTGGAAATTCGGCGAAATTTAAACTTTGGGCTTTCTTTCAAATTTGGGCTTGACCGAATTGGACCAAGATGAAATTCGGGAAGCTAAAACAAATAAAGGGCGAAATAAAAGAGAGTCGAACGATATAAAATTTTTAAAAAAATTCGGAGCTTGTATACAATTTTGAAAATGATACGAGGACGTAGAGAAAACATGATAGAGTCGATGCATAGCGATTACATAACTGAAACTCATATTACAACCCGAATACATAAAAAAAAAACTTATAGGATAAGACATCGACGACGTTCGGGAAGTTCTGCCGGCGTCTTCTTCCAATATGCCCGACAAAGACGCGGCTTCCCATGACTTCACTTTTCACAAATTAAACACAAGTGCAGTGAGTGGCAACCCACATCACAAAAATGGCGATTGCAGCGAAGAGCAATCCCAAAAGAAGGAATAACTCAAATTTAAGCTTTTCGAGATTTTCCCTCCAAAAAGGTTCCTGAGGAACATCCTCACGATCCGCATTTCCTCCAAGATTACACATTGCGAAAATTAAATGATGTGGTTGGAGAGAATTGTGTCGTGGTGCAAAATAGCGTGCATCAAGTACCTATTTATAGGCGTGAGTGAAGCGAAGGATAATCAGCATTAATTTCGAGTATCCTTCGAACGCCGTATAAAGATAAACTTCATAATTTCGAGATCAGATTTTTCTTCGAACGCCGTAATCTTGATTTGAGAGATCACGCACAAGAAGAAAATCACATTGGACTTTTATCACCAAAATCTAATCCAAAATCTCGAAGAAAGATGTTGATGTTCATTGCGACAAAGAATTGTGCTCACGTTTAAATAAATGCGTATTTACATGCACTGCATAGACTCTGTCGCATCAATGAAATTACGGCGAACTAACACACAAAATCGGCTGAACTTCAGTCTATGTCCACGGATCAACCGAGCTTCCTTTCTTATTGATCACAACACGGAAGTTACAGATCTCTATCTCTTCTACAACTCTCGTGTTTTCACTGCCGATGATTTTCATTCTAAAGAAGTTACATGCTCGAAAAGTGAACTGGAAATCGGACATTAATAAGATAGAAAGCATGTTTTAAGCGTGAATTAGCGATCTATCTTCACCGTCCATTTATCCAATCGAACGCTCCACAAGTCGCCACGTGGTATTGTATTTCTGCGTGTTAGAGCAAGAATCGCATGCGACTCTGTAAGCGAAATAGCACCTTCACTATCATCCGTCCGATTTTTGATCCAATGCTCACGATTCACTATCCGATTCTTTCACTTCTTAAACATCTCAGCCATCGATCTTTCGCGCGATATCCTAGGAACATAATTAAATCTTCAGCCTTCAAATCCTGACCATTAGATCGCGCGCCATCTTGGATCCAACGGCAGCTGCTCATCGTGACAATAACGGTGAAGAAAGACAGACTTAACTTAGGAAGAACGTTCCATTTAAGTGGACGAAAGGATGTGAAGAGAACTTCCAGGAGTTGAAGAAACGACTGACAACGGTTTCTGTTCTTACAATACCCTCTGGTATCGAAAGATTTTACGTTATACAGTGATGCCTCAAAAAAAAAAAATAATGGCTTGAGGTGCGCGTTGATGCAGAACGGGAAGGTAATTACGGATGCCTCCCGGAAGCTCAACTACGAGAAAAATTACCTCCACACGATTTGGAACTCGCAGCCGTGGTGTTTGCCCTGAAAATCTGGCGACATTATCTATACAGAGAACTATGCGAGATTTTAACAGATCATAAAAGCCCAAAGTACTTTTTCACGCAGGAGTTAAACATGAGGCAAAGACGATGGCTCGAGTTAGCAAAAGACCACGACTGTGCAATAAATTATCACCCAGGAAAAGCGAACGTAGTCGCAGAAGCTTTGAGCCATAAATCAGTGAATACGGACCCGTGCCAACTCGGAGTGGAAATAATCAATTTGGGGAAGATCGAAATAAAACTAGCAGCGTTAATGTTGAAGCCAACATTATTATATCGAATTCTTGAGGAAAAAAAAAAGACAAAAAAAACGTAAAGGGCCATGATGCAGTCTGGGTGATCGTCGACAAATTGACTAAATCAACCCATTTCCTACCAATCAATCAACTTGTTCCATGGAGAAGTACGCAGAGTTGTACATAAAAGAAATTGTGAGACTCCTTGGGATCCGGATTTCAATCGTCTCAGATCGGGATTCGAGATTTATGTCCCAATTCTGGGTGAGATTACGAAAGACCATGAGGACGAAACTGTCCTTCAACACGGCATATCACTCTCAGACGTACGAACAGCTTGAGAGAACAATCCAGACGCTCGAAGATATGTTGAGAACGTGCAACCTGGATTTCCAGGCAGAGCAAATACCTTCCACTAATAGAGTTTTCCTATAACAACAGCTATCAAGCCACGATCGGGATTGAGCCTTACGAAGCCTTGAACGAGCGTAAATGTCGATCCCCAATTCATTGGAATGAAATCGGCGAGAAAGCGTTGTTGGGTCCTGCAATGATTCGTGAAATGACTAAAGCTGTGGGAAAATTCCGGGAGAGGATGCAAACGTCCCAAAGTCGTCAGAAGAGTCATGCAGACAAGATACGAGGGCCGTTGTAATTCAAAGAATGTGATCAAGCCTTTTAAAAAAAATAAAAAAAAATTCACCAATGAGAGGCGTGGAGCGATACGGGAAAAAGGGCAAATTGAGCCCAATGTACATTGGCTCTTTCAAAATACTCAAGAGAGTAGGAGTAATTGCGTATCAGTTGGAGTTACCCGCCTCACTAGCCAAAGTCCACCACGTATTTCTCGTATCAACTTTACGTAAATACGTTGCGAACCCGAATCAGGTGCTGAGAAGCGAATCACTTCATCAACAATTTAAACCGGGCTTGAGCTACAAAGAAAGGCCGGTGGAAATTTTGATGTACGAGGTGAAACGTCTTCGAAATAATAACATACTTCTCGTGAAGGTCTTGTGGTGGAAACCAAGTATTGGAAGAAGCCACTTGAAAACGAGAAAACGAAATGAGAAAGAAGTACCCCGAATTATTCTCCATACTGTAATTTCGGGGACGAAATTCTTATAAGGGGGGAGGATGTAATACCCGCAAATTTGTACGCGATTACTTCAATAATATTCGAAATGTACGAAATCGACTTTCGAACAAGAAATGATTTCTTTCAAAACGAGCCCAAAAATTTACAATTGGGCCCCAAAAATTTAAATGGACCAAAAATTTATTTATGGGCCAAATGAAGAAAATAATGGCCCAAAATAAAAGGTTGGGAGTTGGGTCCTTTAATAAAAATTAAAAGGATCGAAAACAAGAAATGAAAGTCCAAATAAATGAATATATAATAATAATAATAATAATAATAATAACAATAATAATAATAATAAAATAAATATAAAGGCATCTCCAAGATTCCACTACCATACATGTGTCTCCATGAGAGTTAGCTTTTTCTTGAGATAAATAATAACATTCAACACCTAATATACTTACTATAATACATTAGGACAAGTTATTAACAAATAAAACAAAGCAAATAGGAGAAGAGAGGGAGAGATGACGAGAAAGAGAGGAAATGAGAGGAAGAGGACAAGATCCCAACTAAGATGCCATTTCCTCATGCAGTGTACAAATAAAAATCAACTAATAAACTTAAAGACACCTAAGGCCACCTCTCTACACACCTGAAGCCAAACAAAAATAGAGAAAGGAAAGAAAGAAGAGGGAGAGGCCGAGAGAGAGAGAGAGGGAGAGAAAGAAAAAGAGAGAAAAAAAGGAAAGGAGAAGGAGGAGAAGAAAAAAATCTTCGGAAGCCCGAGATCGAAGCTCTCGGGTCGGGATCACACGAAAACCCCGTGATTTGGATTTCTCCGGAGTTAAGGTAGGTGAAGATCACCTACATACGTAAACAATATAGGATTTGTGAATTTTACGTGTTTTGCATGTTATTCATCGAATTCTTCGTGTTTAGTGATAATAATAATTTGCTTGCATGAAATTTTCGTTGGTTATCTTAGGAGCACGAGATTGAGTATTTTTAGATCTATGATATTTGGAAATAGGGATAGAGGACTTTAGATTAAGAGGATAGAGCAAAACTTGGGGAGAATTAAGGTTTTCTAGGGTTTTCTTTATCCATTTCGGCCAAGAGTTCAAAAATCATATCTCACAATCCAGACATCAGATTAAAAATTCCTTTTATCCGATTAATATTTGCAAGTCCTTTATCTGTGGCTAAAATTTCAGGTCCATCGAAGATCGTTTACCTTGTGATCATTGAGAAATCCAAAACTGTCGCAAAACAGCCGTATAAAATAATTATTTTTAAATTTTGGAACTTGATCGAAATTTTACAAAATCCAGGGAGTTTGTGTTGTAAAATTCCGAATAGGGGATATTTTTAAAGAAATATAAAGTTTTTAGGACATATTTAAAATTCGGACTAAATCATTGGGGTCCTTTGGGTAATTTTCAAAAATTTGGGGACTAGATTGAAAGTTTCAAAAATCTGGTGGCTGTGAATGTAAAATCCGGATAGGGGAGATTTTTGAAGAAATATAAAGATTTTGGGGCAGATTTGAAATTTGGAATAAATAATTGGGGTCCTTTGTGTAATCTTCAAAATTTTGGGGACTACATTGAAAAGTTTTAAATCTGGTAGCTGAGAATGTAAAATCCCAACAGGGAGATTTTTAATGAAATATAAATCTTTCGGGGCAGATCTGAAATTTTTAATGATTCGGGGCAGATCTGAAACTTAGGAAAATGTTCGGATCCTTAAAAGTAAAACTATGAAATTTTGGGGTTTTAAATGCCAAAATTTAGAAAGATATTTTAAATTAGAAACTTAAGTGATATTTTGAAAGTTGGATAATAGAATTTTAAAATATATTAAATTTGGGACCAATTTTGAAATTAGGGTATTAAAGTGAAAAGGATTAAATTTGGGAACATTTAGTGAAATTTCGGGGAGAGATCGATGAGTAAGGTTTCGGGTCGAGTAATTCGGAATGCGGGCTTTGGGCCCGATTATTTAGCGTACGATAGTTTTCGGATCGGACCAAGTTGATACCTCGGGCCGATACGTGATATGAAGATTTGTATTTTTATGTATTGCATTTCACTTGCATGACATTTGCATACACGTGTTATGAGGGGAGAGAATAGTGCGTAGTCACGGTGACATTGTATAGTGTTGATGAGTGGGGTAGTTTATGAACCGAGTGATGGTTGTCGAATGGTATGAGTTGAGGTTAGGACTAAGGCGCACTATATGATTGAGATGTGGGGAGTGGGCCTCCCGAGCTACTGACCCTTGTGGGGAGTGGGGCCTCCCGAGCTACGGACCCCTGCGCGCGCGTGTTGCCTTAGTTCCTAAGCCTCGGGCCCTGATTGTGATGAGATGAGTGAGTTGATGATGAGATATGATAAAAGAGTCGAGCGTGCATTTTGCGAGATGTGTCGAGTTTGGGATGTGAGAGCATTTGCATTCATGCATATTTTCATCTACTGAGCAAAAGCTCAGGGTTTACGTGTGTAGGTAAGACGGCTGATGGCGGTGACTCCACGGTCTTTTGAGTGCGGGGCAGTACATGGAACGCGACCTGTGGAGTATTTCATTCATGTTTAGTATTGTTACTATTTGGGCTTCGGTCCATTACAATAATATGTGTTGTAAAACAAAATTTTTTTTTTATTTATTTATGGGTTTAGACTTTTGGCTTCGGCCCAGTACTTGAGTATTATTATGTACTAAAAAGTTTTTATTAAATGGGCTATCCGCTGCTTACGCTGCGAAAACCCGCCAAAATACGTATTTAAGAAGTAGGGTCGTTACAGATTCTGCCGAGTCTTATACACGAGGGCTGTTGACATGGAGCACTCTGCGTTGTCACAACGGGCCAAGTTATCTTGGCTTAAGGAGGGTGATCAGTGCACGTCATTCTTCTTCCGAAGGGTAGCAATGCGACGCGCAAGGATCGGATTCTTGCATTGGATTCTGAGAGCGGGGAGCTGATCCATGGTGAGGGGCTGTTCGGGATGAGTTGGTGCGATTCTATCGAGACCTGTTGGGCGTCTCGGCGAGGCCTAATCAGGTTACCCAGTCGGATCTTGCGCCTTATATCACTCCATCTCTTTCGGGGGATACGGCTTCTCATATTATTAGACCTATTGAGCCGACTGAGATCAAGGAGGCTCTCTTCTCCATGGGGGACGAGAAAGCTCCGAGACCGACGGGTTTACGGCCGCTTTCTTTAAAGTGGCGTGGAGTATTATTGGGGAGGACCTCATTTTGGCGGTTCAGGACTTCTTTTTGACGGGCCGGTTGCTTAAGGGCCTTAATAGCACGTCCATCACGCTCATACCGAAGGGGGAATCACCGAGGACAGCGGCTGACTATAGACCTATTTCGTGCTGCAACGTCCTATTTAAGGTAATCTCTAAGGTTATTGCTAACAGGTTGAAGCTTGTTCTTGGGGAGCTCGTTCATCCGACTCAGACGGCCTTTATTCCGGGACGGAAGATCAGTGATAACATTCTTTTAGCCCAGGAGATCTGCTTGGGGTATAACAGTATGAGCCGTCCCCCTCGCGCTGCGCTCAAGGTGGATTTGGCTAAAGCCTACGATAAGGTCGAGTGAAGCTTCTTGCTGGCTGCTATGGAAGCAATGGGTTTCCACCCGACATTTGTTGATTGGATTCGTTGTTGTGTCACTACCACGACCTTCTCTATTAACCTACACGGAACGCAGGCGGGGTACTTCCAGGGGAAGAGAGGTCTTCGACAAGGGGACCCCTGTCCCCGTATCTTTTTCAAGTTGGTGATGGAGATTTTACGGGGGATGGTTACACACAGCATCAGCCTTGAACCGCGCTTTCTTTATCATTGGCGTTGTGACGTCGAAGCTGGCCATGCTTGCGTTTGCGGACGACCTGTTACTCTTTTGTCATGCTGATGAGGTTTCGATTGGGGTTCTTAAGGCTGCGCTGGATGACTTTGCCGGGGCTTCGGGGTTACAACCGAGCCTCGCCAAGAGCGAGATGTTTGTGAGCAAGCGTGCTGAGAGCCTGTCGCCGCACTTTCAGACGATTCTTGGCATTCCACAGGGGCAGCTGCCTGTGCGATACTTGGGGGTTCCTCTGATTCCAGGTAGACTCTCTATTTCTGATTGTGCACCTTTACTTCAGAAGGTCGATAGGAGGTTGGGATCTTGGCTAAATAAGTCACTCTCTTACGCCGGGAGAGTGCAACTTATCAAGTCAGTCCTTTCTTCTCTTCATACCTATTGGGCGGGTGTTTTCCTCCTCCCGAAGGGTGTTATTCGGGCTATTGAGACGCGCATGAGGACATTCTTATGGGGTGGACTTGGGATTCGGTCCATTGAGACTGATAATCGTGCGCTGCTCCTTCGTCATTTATGGGGTGTTGTTCGCACGCTCCGATACGATTTGGGTTGACTGGTTGTACAGCACTAGATTGCATAACAGGTCTATTTAGGAGCTGTCGTCGGGGAGTAATGCTTCTTGGAGTTGGAAGAAGCTACTCAAGCTACGGAATGTCATCCGCCCATTCATTTCTTATCAGGTGGGTGATGGGAGTTCCATATGGCTATGGAAGGACCCTTGGCTGTTGATGACCTCGTTGCTGGAGAGACACCCTAGGGGCCGATGGTGATGGGTCTGCCTCATGATTCACGCCTAGTGCGGTCATTACATCAGATGGTTGGTCTTGGCCAGCCAGGACGTCCTCCGAGTTTCTGGAGATCGGTCCTCTGTTGCCTCCGGTGGAGGCATCGCGGTCTGATCGTGTTCGCTGGATTGGGACACCTGATGGACGTTTCTCTGTGAGGGCGGTCGTGAGGCACTCGTCCTCGGCGGGACAGAGTCCTTTGGGCGTCTCTCTTCGGGGCTGCATGCGCATACCTCGCCATGAGTTCATTCTCTGGCTTGCCATTCGAGGACGTCTTTCTGTTCGCAGTCTACCTTGGGTGGCTCAGCGCGCGGGAACGGATGCCTGCCTCCTCCGTGATACCGGGGATCGGGAGACGATTTCCCATCTTTTCTTTGTTTGCCCCTTTTCTTTGAGATGCCGACAGATGCTCAGGGACAGGATTAGGTGGCGGATACCATATACTGACTGGGATAGGAGCTTTCAGGGGCTGCTCTGAAGTGGCGGAGCCAGCACTTATTTCATGTCGCGTATCGACATGTCCTTGCGTCGATTGTTTCACATTTGGCAGGAGCGGAACAGGCGATGGAGGGAGAACATACGTTCCCCCCTTCCCATGTTGTGGCCATGATCCTCGGCACCCTCGGAGCCCGACTTGGACTATTGGAGAGAAGCATGCCCTACAGAAGGCGGCTATTCGGCGTCTGTGAGAGTAGCTTGGTAGTTGGTTTTCTATA
Organism: Craterostigma plantagineum; assembly: GCA_027422505.1. Classification (NCBI taxonomy): domain Eukaryota; kingdom Viridiplantae; phylum Streptophyta; class Magnoliopsida; order Lamiales; family Linderniaceae; genus Craterostigma; species Craterostigma plantagineum. Next base: position 28,557 of record JAPQWV010003006.1, read on the forward strand.
CCATTCGTTTTCGTTGTTTGTTCACCAGTGGTCTGTTACTGGTTGCCTGTGTCGAGTTTACTCGCACCCATTATGTACACTTCTCATTTCCATAGATAAAAAAAAACGGGACCTGTTCCAAAAAAAAAAAGTCACGACATCGGGTCCAAAGCTCAAACTACCCCACATAGCCACTCAATCATCTCCCAACAGATGATTGCTTCGTATACTCACGAGGAGCCACATCAACCATCACCACCTCACTCGGAGGAGGTCGATGTTGCATTAAGCAGTCCGCCGCCTCAGACTGCACCCACCACAGTTTTTCCCCTATCTAGGACACAAACACCAATTTCTGCACCGGCAGTCTTAGTGATCTGCCCAGAACGCTCTTCGATGTCTCCCTACTAGTTGCTAGTTCGAGACTGAGCGGAAGACCCACAGTATTCAACACCACAGCAGCTACTCACGTGGTCATCGATCTGAGTCTGTCTCAGCATCGATGTCAACGGTGCGCCTGAGTGGTTCCGGCAGCCCTGTGCAAACTGGCGACATCAGGGACATGTTTCTCTGATGTTGTGACGACGGAACGTCTTCGTGACTCCGTCCCGTTTTTTTTCCCCGTTCGTGACGGAGGCCACACTCAATGCTCGCCTAGCTGACTTCCGCCAAGACCTCCAAGCCTCCATAATGACCCAAGTGTAAACGCGATTGGAACTTCTTCTCGAGACAAGGGCAAAGCCTCCGTCCCCCGAACAAGCACGCTCCGTGGAATGTTCTTGTGACGGAACTGATTGATGTCGTCATCGCCACACTCCGCATGCAACGAGCGCAAGCGAATATGAAGCGGAGGTACTTAGACGACTTGAGCTTCCGTTCACGTGCCGAGGTGAAGTTCAGACTTCGAATCAGCCGCGTGGACGACTGATCGACACGTGGTGCAATGTGCAAGTGCGACAAGTGATAAAATAAAACGTATACCTAATTACTATCACCGACGTGCGATAGGCAGTGGACCTATCGTTTATAGTGCAGTAACGTGAGTAAACGAGTATCGAACACGAGGAATAAACTAAGAACTAGTATTAACCTATCGACTCGATATTCAGCCTAAATAAAATACGCAGAGGGTGTTACGAATTATCCTAACAGATTATTTCCTAAATCAACGAGAAACTAAGAGAATACGCCTAAAACTGGTAAAGGAGCTTTCAGATGATAAAGATGTGCTCGGGATTCGACTCCCGCTTGGTATATCGCCTAAGACAGTAAATTATCGTTCCTACGTGATTCTGACTAGATCGTAGTATTTTCCTACCCGCTAACGAATTTGCTGTCGCCCTAAACACTCGCGGGGATCTAAAGTGCAGTAATTACTAAAGCGAGGATCGAGTATTTGCTTTCGCCCTATACTCGAATCCTATCTTCTACGAACGGCCTAATCGTTGTTTAGCTGTCGCCCTAAACGATTTTCCACACGATCACTTTAACACATAGACATATTAAAGCGACGAAACAATTTCATAGATAGATAAATAGTCATAACACGAGTCACGATAACATATCTCTTAATTGCAAAATAACCTAGCGTTCATCTAATCCCAAACACACAGGGAATTTAGCTACTCATAATAGACGAGAAAACAACGAAAGAATTAGAGAACAGAGAAGGAAGACTCATGATCTTGAATAATGGCGAATTATCGACACTAGCGTGATGAATCTTCGTTATTTGATCAATTGGGCGTGATTGCGTCGTTGCTCCATCTCTTGCACTCCGAGACGTGATTCTGCATTCTTTTGGCTCTTCTTTCGTCTCTGGATAGTTTAGGGTTGATATCTGGTCAGTCGCCCCTTTTCTGGGTCAAATTTGGGCTTTTAATGCTTATTTTCGTAAGTGTCACGGCCTGGGACATGATCAGTCACGGCATGATCAGTCACTCCGAGACGTGATTCTACATGATCAAACAGTCACGGCCTGGGACACTTAATTTTTATAGAGGGCACGTGAGCAAAAATTATCAAAGAACACAGCATGATCAAACAGACAGCCACACGTCCCAACATAAGACTCAACGTTCTCGCTCTGAATCCTATACTTTTCTGCCCGACCTCTCAACTCAGTTCCCTTTCGTTTTTTGCCCTTTCACCTCAGTTATGCTCTACTTATGTGCACTGCCTTATTCCCTAAAAACATCAAGGTTCGCTATTGTCGCAAAGAATACATCGTCACAGCGAATGCTGTGTACCTAGGGATACTTATTACCGAAACCTATATCTTGCCAAAACGTTTATGGGCAGGCTTATGCAAGGATTGGGTCATTTCAGAAAACGGTCAAGTAAGGGACGAGTCATTTCATGAATAGCAGAGAAGAACATCAAATCATACACTGAAATAGTAACTCTCACGTTCGACTTCTGCTCTATTCTAATCAACTCCGCTCATAAAATCTATGGGGCTTATTCGGGTCAGGGTTTCTATCACATACGAGGTAAGCAACGAATAGGTTCAGGCTCAAAGTGGTCAACTAAGGGATTAGTCATGGTGAGATACTGTGGCCATGGACTTAATTCCTAATGCCTCATCATTTTCACACTAACGCACCGAAACAGTTTCAACACGTATCAGGCAAGCAGTTCCAGAGAGATATAGACTAGGCACGTCACACAACCAAGAAAAATGAGCATAAGCTCGTCAGGCTCAAACTCTCACAACGTAATGGGTTATGTGTACGAATCCCTGAAAACAGTGATATATCGATTCAGGCAAACATGATTCAATCAGTCATGCAATCCTAATTGCTCACAAAATTTCATAAAATACAGACCAACTCGAGATAAGCGCAAACATCATGCCTGAATTAAGTAATTCATGCCTTTCCAACGAACTTAACGACTCACGGACACGTCATAAAAAAAATTTACGCATGCATCCTTAACTTAAATTCCCCTCCCCACGCTTAAATCTGACGTTGTCCTCGACTAAAAGGATAAAAGGAAGGAAAAAGTAAGGTTAAAAGAATGTGACTCCCCTGACAAATAGATGCGTGGTCATGAAGTAGTTTGTGACTGAACGCGTGAAGGTCGTGGATCGTGACTCGTGGTATCCTGACATAACTAAAAAGAAAATAAAATGTAAAAAGGAACTAGACATAGATAATAATAATAATAATAATAGTAGATTGATTCATATGCATCATAGTCATGGCAAATAAAAGAAAGTACTAGAAAGATAAACCTGGATTGCCTCCCAAGAAGCGCTTCCCTTTACCGTCTTTAGCCGGACGTGCTTTCGTTTGCTTAGGGTGGCTGGAAGTCGAGGTACAACACCTTTTTACTGATTAAATCTCCCTCGCCTACATCCATACCTTGGAGTTGTCGCTTTTCGTTGTAACATCCCGTCCCATACCGGGTGTCACTGTAGCATCCGTCCCTACCGGGACCCAGTGGGGTTGGGCCACCACACTCCGACTGATAGTCTGGCCCCACTGTACCACCATTTAACCTTCCAGCGTGCTTCGTCCTCGCTCACACGCACCCTGGGCAAACTTCCCAGGGGGTCACCCATCCTAAGATTGCTTCAAGTCAAGCACGCTTAACTTCGAAGTTCTTCGGATGGACTCTCGAAAAGGTAGGTCGACCTTGGTGATATGAGTAGTACTATCAATTCTTTTATACGATTCTTAGCCTGACACGCCCATACATTGTCAGTCTCAGGATCTCCTCTCATTCGGGTGTCGGATCGGTTCGTTCATGTACCCCTTCGCCTAGAAGCCTACCAGGAGCCGCTCCTTGTCCGTGCACTTCTCTGGCACCGGCGATCACTCCCCGCCCTCATCGGCCCCGGGTGTCACATGCCCCAGCTTCCGCCTGGTTCGTCCCCGAACCAGCACCATACTGCGAGAGGTTGTGCTCTGATACCACCTGTAACGTCCCGTCCCATACCGGTATCACTGTAGCACCGTCCCTACCGGGACCAGTGGGGTTGGGCCCACCACACTCCGACTGATAGTCTGGCCCCATTGTACCACCATTTAACCTTCCAGCGTGCTTCGTCCTCGCTCACACGCACCCTGGGCAAACTTCCCAGGGGGTCACCCATCCTAAGATTGCTTCAAGTCAAGCACGCTTAACTTCGAAGTTCTTTCGGATGGACTCTCGAAAAGGTAGGTCGACCTTGGTGATATGAGTAGTACTATCAATTCTTTTATACGATTCTTAGCCTGACACGCCCATACATTGTCAGTCTCAGGATCTCCTCTCATTCGGGTGTCGGATCGGTTCGTTCATGTACCCCTTCGCCTAGAAGCCTACCAGGAGCCGCTCCTTGTCCGTGCACTTCTCTGGCACCGGCGATCACTCCCCGCCCTCATCGGCCCGGGTGTCACATGCCCACCAGCTTCCGCCTGGTTCGTCCCCGAACCAGCACCATACTGCGAGAGGTTGTGCTCTGATACCACCTGTAACGTCCCGTCCCATACCGGGTATCACTGTAGCACCCGTCCCTACCGGGACCAGTGGGGTTGGGCCCACCACACTCCGACTGATAGTCTGGCCCCATTGTACCACCATTTAACCTTCCAGCGTGCTTCGTCCTCGCTCACACGCACCCTGGGCAAACTTCCCAGGGGGTCACCCATCCTAAGATTGCTTCAAGTCAAGCACGCTTAACTTCGAAGTTCTTTCGGATGGACTCTCGAAAAGGTAGGTCGACCTTGGTGATATGAGTAGTACTATCAATTCTTTTATACGATTCTTAGCCTGACACGCCCATACATTGTCAGTCTCAGGATCTCCTCTCATTCGGGTGTCGGATCGGTTCGTTCATGTACCCCTTCGCCTAGAAGCCTACCAGGAGCCGCTCCTTGTCCGTGCACTTCTCTGGCACCGGCGATCACTCCCCGCCCTCATCGGCCCCGGGTGTCACATGCCCACCAGCTTCCGCCTGGTTCGTCCCCGAACCAGCACCATACTGCGAGAGGTTGTGCTCTGATACCACCTGTAACGTCCCGTCCCATACCGGGTATCACTGTAGCATCCGTCCCTACCGGACCAGTGGGGTTGGGCCCACCACACTCCGACTGATAGTCTGGCCCCACTGTACCACCATTTAACCTTCCAGCGTGCTTCGTCCTCGCTCACACGCACCTGGGCAAACTTCCCAGGGGGTCACCCATCCTAAGATTGCTTCAAGTCAAGCACGCTTAACTTCTAAGTTCTTTCGGATGGACTCCCGAAAAGGTAGGTCGACCTTGGTGATATGAGTAGTACTATCAATTCTTTTATACGATTCTTAGCCTGACACGCCCATACATTGTCAGTCTCAGGATCCCCTCTCATTCGGGTGTCGGATCGGTTCGTTCATGTACCCCTTCGCCTAGAAGCCTGCCAGGAGCCGCTCCTTGTCCGTGCACTTCTCTGCACCCGATCGCCCCGGATGCCAGAGAATGCACGGACAAGGAGCGGCTCCTGGCAGGCTTCTAGGCGAAGGGGTACATGAACGAACCGATCCGACACCCGAATGAGAGGGGATCCTGAGACTGACAATGTATGGGCGTGTCAGGCTAAGAATCGTATAAAAGAATTGATAGTACTACTCATATCACCAGGTCGACCTACCTTTTCGGGAGTCCATCCGAAAGACTTCGAAGTTAAGCGTGCTTGACTTGAAGCAATCTTAGGATGGTTGACCCCCTGGGAAGTTTGCCCAGGGTGCGTGTGAGCGAGGACGAACACGCTGGAAGGTTAAATGGTGGTACAGTGGGGCCAGACTATCAGTCTGAGTGTGGTGGGGCCCACCCACTGGTCCCGGTAGGGACGGATGCTACAGTGATACCCGGTATGGGACGGGACTTACAGGTGGTATCAGAGCACAACCTCTCGCAGTATGGTGCTGGTTCGGGGACGAACCAGGCGGAGCTGGTGGGCATGTGACCCCGGGGCCGATGAGGGCGGGGAGTGATCGCCGGTGCCAGAGAAGTGCACGGACAAGGAGCGGCTCCTGGTAGGCTTCTAGGCGAAGGGGTACATGAACGAACCGATCCGACACCCGAATGAGAGGAGATCCTGAAGACTGACAATGTATGGGCGTGTCAGGCTAAGAATCGTATAAAAGAATTGATAGTACTACTAAGGTCGACCTACCTTTTCGAGAGTCCATCCGAAAGAACTTCGAAGTAAGCGTGCTTGACTTGAAGCAATCTTAGGATGGGTGACCCCCTGGGAAGTTTGCCCAGGTGCGTGTGAGCGAGGACGAAGCACGCTGGAAGGTTAAATGGTGGTACAGTGGGGCCAGACTATCAGTCGGAGTGTGGTGGGCCCAACCCCACTGGTCCCGGTAGGGACGGATGCTACAGTGACACCCGGTATGGACGGGATGTTACACCTTGCAGGGAAGGTTAATTCAGCACGTACAAATGCTTTGGAAGGTTGGACCGAGGAAAAGGCCTTTTCTTTGATAATCACCTAAGGTGCTTGGGGACTCAATCTTTACGGGATACCTTAGGTGAGTACATGCATGTACAGCGCCATAAGCTTTCTGTATGGCTGGATCTTGTTTCCTACGAGTGTTCCTTGTGGCATTTGTTTCAGAATGATTATTAACTTTAGAGGTAGAGCCTATTTCGAAATTGTCGCTTCTAAAGGTGATAGCTGAAATGAACAAGTAGAAGCAATTATTTTGAGCGTAGAAATGGCTCTTTTTATACTACGAGTGTCTTTATTGTAACAGAAGGAGTAACATTTTTAGAAACATTCAAATCTACTGGCTCCTTCTTTATCTTAGAAATAGACACTCTCGCCTTCGTTTTCAGTGCTGGCCCTACGCTCCCTGTGGACGTAGGTGAAATAGAATTAGTCCTAGCACTTTTAATAGAAGTATTAATGCTCTTTTGATCTTTCGAAGGCGATTTTTTGATTTTCATGCTTTTTATAATAGCGTGAGAGGTAGTTGGGAGGATGAGGAAGCCTTGAGATTTTCCATCTCCTTAAAGATTTTTCTTTTCAGCTTCGAAATTCTCTCGTTCTTTATCTAACTTTGCCTGTGACTCCTCTATCTATTTTATGATAGGGGGTTTGGTGGAGAGAATTTGATAATTAACCTTTTTCACTTCGTCGTAGTGTGTTTCAGAGTCAGGAGGTAGAACTTGAACTAAATCACTGACAGGTGTTAGAGATGGTTTAGTTCATAGTAGTCAAAAGGGGATCTCAGGCCCATGTGAGGCTTGTTTAATGGATGAATCGAAAGCATTTTCATACGTCGATTCCGTAATGTTTCTAAGAGAGGTTGCAGCTAAACCCATGTTCTTAATATCATATATTTCTTTCTTCGTAAAACATGTGGGTTAGTGTAACCTATGCCTTCTATTGGATTATAGAACTCTATATCCTTGGGCTTGTTTAAGAATGTCATCTGTTCGAAATGTCCCCTACGCGTAAGAAGATCATCTAATTTTTTAATTTTGCATATAACTTCTTGCGTTCCTCAGTTAAGAGAGCACAATTATTTTCTACCGTTAGTTTTAGCGGCTTGACAGACATCTAGTTCCTTACTAAGCTCACTAACCTTAGCATTTGATATTTCTAATTGAGCTTCTAAGTTAGAGATCGTAGAGGTAGCTTTGGTTATCCTACAATTTAAGGTGGCTTTCTCGTTGAGATTCCTAACCAAACAATTGCAGTTATTTGCTAGCCTATCTTCTAATTCCTTTATCTTTTCACTATGATGTCCTAATGGAGGTTGACTAGTCTCTCTAGATGTAGGCTCTTGGTAAGTCTTCTATTTTCGCACTAGAGCTCCTAAGTTCAGATTCGAGACTATCTATCTTCTCCTGAGATCTCTCAAGTTTATTCTCCCTTAATACTTTTCTGCTAAGGTTTCGTGTTAGCATATTGTGTTTGATATGACTCTACATGGTCAATAATGTGGAAGAAGAGACTACTCTTTTGACGAAGTGGATGCGTTGTCGTTGTCCGTATTATTGGTTGTTTCGGCGTCCGATTCATTGTCGAGACGGGCCATGAGAGCTAGATTCTCTTCTTCAGAACTCGACGTGTCATCGAGCCATTGGTCCTCTTCGGCCATTAGAGCTACTCCAGCTTCCTTCTGTTTCGTCAATTGGAGCTTCCTGGAGTAGTAGTTGGCATCTCTCTCTTCGGGAGAGTGCACTCTCTGGCGAAGTGACCTGGCTTGCCACAGTCGAAGCATTTTGTTAGCCTCCTTAGGGTTCTTGACTTCGGGGCTCTCTGGTGCACGTTCTTTTGTTTTCAGAGCTTGTAGTCCGAAGTCTGTTGGCTGAGGTTGAAGACTTCTTCTTGAAGTACTGCTTGCTCATCATTTGTCCTGTGAGAGCTAACTGCTTTCCTAGTTTTTAAATTTGGCTCAACGTCGGAGTCTGACTCTTCTTCCGACTCTGATGGTGAAGGAGGCCGAACGATCTTTTCTTTCGTGATCTTGAGCTCCTCTTCTCTGAGAGTAAGGCAACAGTGTCTTCGGTCTGTTTGCCTTTCTGCTCTTTGAGAATCTCGCTTATATCATCCTCATGCTGTGTGAGATTGTCAAACACGGCATGGACATCCAACTCCTCTAGATCTTTATTTTGTCGAATCTGAGTGGATATTTTCTTCCATTCCGCGGGCAGATAATATAGAATCTGATGTTTGTTTCCATATTGGTCTTTGTGATTTCTATCTTCCTCATCTCGTTGAGAAGAGTGAGGTACTCTTGGTAGATCTCGTATAGACTCTCCTCCGGCTTTGCTTTGAAGGAGTCGTAAGCAGTGAGAATGTTCGCCTTTTTGGCCTTTATGCCAACTTCCGTCCTCTGCATCATCCTATGCAGTTCATCCCACATTCCTTTAGCCATGATGAAAGGCTATCAATCTGTCTGTATATGTCGTTGGGAATGCCTGCATGAGGGTATTCATGGCTACTAGATCAGCCTTAGCTCGAGCCTTCCTCTAAAGAGTATTCCCTATGATCCTTTAGTTGCCTAGAAGGTGGAATGGAGGAGTAGCTGTTTCATCACCGGGTACATGGACCCAGAATTGTGCCGGTCCCTCTTCAAGAGACTGCAGTAGATTTTCAGCTTGATCTTTTAGAGCGATGGAATTTAGGAAGCGGCTACTGCACACGGTATATTCGCCTCGTTTGCAAAATAGGCGGACGGTTGTCATTTCCGAGAGAATAAGCATCCATTGTATTGTAGTTGAGTTGTTGAAGGATCTTCGTTAAGTGTTTTGAAGGCTTGAAGATAATGTAATGTGCTTCACAAGTGACCGAGTTCGTTAGTAGCGTTTGATTCGGAAAATAGTTCGAGAATTATTTTCGATTCAATCTTTAAAGTTTGATTGAAAATAATTTGTCGAAATAGAATATACTGTTTATTGTTCTCGTGCGAGAAAGTTTGTCAGCGGAATATTTACGAGCGAAATAAATGGCCCAAAATCGTTCGGTCGTCGAGAAAAATTTCCTGATCGTGAATTTATTTCGATCGTAAAGAAACAGTACGTTAGTAAGTTCTCGACAAGTCAAAATAAATCTGTTAACTAGAAAAGTTTCTCGCGTGTAAACGATTTTCGCCTGGTCAAACGTTAAATGTTTGACCGAAAAAGTTTTTCGAGAGAAAGTTTTACGCATGCAAAGTCAAAATTGGTCTCTCGCGAAAAAAGTTTTTCGCTGAATAATGCTCGAGAAATATTTCTAACTAAAATCGTTTCTGGTGATGACGATTCTAGCACTGACTTCGTATTCTGACCGAGAAAAATTCTCAGCGCCAAGTTTTTTCGATCGAGAAACTAATCTGGTCGTAAACCTAGCGAGAAATATTAGAACGATCGAGAAAAATTCACAGAATACGATTAACTCGGATTCAGCAAAAACAAGGAATTAGACAGTGAATTTCAGGTAATTGCTCGCAAACAATTACTAACTACGCACAAACAATCAATTAAACACGTTATGAAGCAAAATATGTTGAATTTGAGCAAAATCAGAACGTGCTCTTCATGTCATTCGCAAACAGTAACTCGCAGAATCGATTCAATCCTAAATCCGAAGTTCGAACAGCTACAGATTTGATCGAAATCAACATTTAGCACTTAACCGAGCACAGAAACATCAAATTCAAGTCAATTAAGCACAGAATTATGCTATTGGATCGAAAAGAATTTCGCGCCAAACTGTTCTTCGATGAACAGTGTTTTCGATCAAAATCTAACAATTTTTTATTCAAAACAGAACGAATCTGCTCTGATACCAATTGTTAGGTCCTATGATTAACAACTCTAAGATCCTAGGCAAGAATTCAAAGTAATTCGATGATAGTGATGATCAATAAGATTCGATCGAAAAACTCTTTGAAGGACAAGAGAGAGAATTCAAGTAGAGTGAGAAAGTTACTGTTGTTTCTCTCTCTAGAATTGAATTGCAAGCCTCTCGGATCAATTTTCAAACTATTTCTATTCAGCACAATTTCTTTACATGTATTTATACCAAACAAGCTTGGTATAAATATCAAACTAGTCCTAATCTAAGGACTACTATACAAACTGCCCCAAATTACAAGGACAACTAATAAATCTTGCACAATTAGAAATGGTATCTACACTTTCGTAACTTTTAACACATCGCGAATTAGCACTATCTCGAGAACTTTCAAAGGTTTTCGGTGGGAACTCTTTCCGTATTTCCGGTTTTCAGTGCTAAAACATTTCGATGTACCTGAAACTTTTCGGTCCTTCAGATTTTCGGTAACAAAAAATATCTTCACGGTTATCGAACTAATCTTTCAGTCTCTTTCACTTCAGATTTCCAATGCTGTCTTGTCTCCCACGGCTGGCTAGTTACATATACACAACACAACCATAACTATATATATCATAAATACATCAATACTATTAATAATATCACATAGTCATATATCTCCCGATATGTATAACAATAAAAAGAAGGGGAGATTACATTCGTTCTTACCTATTACACGAAGACGCTTTATTTGGTATTTTTCTTGAAAGGGGGTGGGGGGTTGTTCTACCCTACTCAATTTGGTTTAACCGAACTCCTATCATAATTTGATACGTTGCACTTTAACTACTACCCTCCCATGTTGGTACACCAACAAACACATTAAATTAGAAACAATTACCACATGTCAAATTCTATATGACTTGGGTTATATATACTGTTGGTCCCTATTCTATCCAACAACTGACCTAGAACGATTTAACCACGATTTAATGATTGGAAGAGGTGATTCAACGTGGGATGTGGTGTGTGTGTGTGTGTTTGAAGGTTAGGGCTTCACAAAATTCTCTCTCTATAATTTTAACACATAAGACACCCACAACTATGTGTTAGGGTTTTCGTATATATACCACAAGTTGGTATATAATACTTGGGCCCTTGTAAGCCCATTAAAAGAATAAGATCACTGGCTCCGAAACATTAAAGCCCAGTTCACTTAAATCAGTTTCAAGATTAAGATGACCTAATTTAATTGACACAATAAAGTAATCCTGACAATCTCCCCCTTTGTGTTCAATTTGCAATTTAGCGCTTGTCATCTTTGTCTTGGAATAGTCTGAGTCCTCAAAGAACACGTATCAAAGTATGCGGCGGAAGCGTGTGTGTGCGTGTTCTTCTTCAATCTCCTCCTCCTTTATCTTGTCTTATGACCTCTTCTTTAGGAGATCTAAGCTCACTGTGTTCGGAACTTCTCTTCTCGAAGTTGTTTGCCGGATCATCTCTTTGTATTCGATCTCTCCCTTCAATAGTTACAACTCCCCCTACATTTGGTCAACCTTCAGTTGGGATTGGGGAGTTCTCGTTAAATTTGAAGAGGCATAAGGAGGCGGATCTTCTCTTCCTGTGTTTCGGCTCTCCCCTTCGATAGTCGAGACTCCCCCTACATTTGTTCAACCTTGTGTTGGGATTGGGGAGTTCTCTTTAAATGGGGAGCTATACACGAGGCGACAACTTTGATCTTGAAGTCTGTGGTGTTTGCTTGATTATCTGACGGCGCTTGAAATTCAGCATTTTTTGATCTATCTTGCACTTTTGTCGTAGTATTGCTCCCATTTTGCTTTAGTGCTACTCCCCTCTCATGATGATCGAGTTGGGGAGATCGTCATGCGATTGATCAAAATGGGCATTGTCTTTGGCAAGAAAATTGCATCGTTAGCACAAGAAGTGGAGTTGATTGGTACTCAAGGGAACTCTTCTTTTTCACATCGAGGAAGCTTGTTTGGCTCCAGAAGAAGGTGTGTGGGTGTGTGTTTCCAAAAATATGCTTGCTTGGGCTCCTTCAGATTTTTCATCAATTGCATGAGAGCACGTCTTCAAAGTGGTACGCGCGGCGGGAACGGTGGGTGTTCAGGTGGGTAATAACCTGACGAGCACTAAGGCAATCCGTCGACACATGTTCAGATTTAAACTGTCAGGACCCGTCGTCCGACCTCGTATTCCGTTAATCCTAAGTGTCTAATGCTTTGTTATCGTGCGAAAACGTAAAAACGGGAATAAAATTTTCATTTTAAGAACGCGTGCGGAAGTCTTATACATAAGTCAAAAGAATGTTCTAATTCGATCTACATTCCATCATATCATTATCTACACCCAAATACAAGTGTGTGTGTGTAGGCAGCAAAAAGCTTCCTATGCGCCCGACCTTCACAGGTCGTCATCCATACACACACTCCCACCCAAAAGCAGCCGAAAGCTCCAAAAGATTGGCCTTGCGTCATCGATAGTAGATCACGTACCGTGATCTTCAGTACCTACAACACGTAACATAAATAATGAGCCACCGAGGCCTCAGTAAGCAGAAATTAATGCATGTATGCACGTGTCCTAACGAGTCGACAATCCACGCCGTCGTTTTCTAACGCTCATACTCCTTTTCTTATACTCGTACTCTTTTCCCGACTCATACTCTTTTTCTCATACTCTTACTTCATACGGGCCCTCGGCTTTCAGTCCCACTATGCGCCATCTTTAGAGATCTCAAGTGTGGAGGTTCACACACTAGAAGTCACCCGAAGGAATCTTCCCTTACTCAGTGTGGCCTCCACGGGGCGCTTCTCACTGGTAGCCAACACCGAGGCCACTAACCTCGGAGGTCACCCGAATTAATCTTCCCTCCGGGTAATGTTTTACACTCTAGAAGGTCACCCGAGGGAATCTTCCCTTACTCCGCGTGTGCCCGTGGCGGCACCCTCCTCCAGGTTGCATCTCCCGCATACGGGTATTCCCATAGCCTCTTATACAGGCCTTATAGCTTCATTCGCCTTACTGGCTGCATAGGGGAAGCCGTGACTCTTCATTCGAGTCGACACAAACGCCTTAAATCGGCGAGTGTACATCGCACACAGGCGATCTTGTGCGCGCTCATGCCTCGTCTTATACACTATGCATGCGTGCAAATGCTCGTGCCATGCTTGTAAAAACATGCAGATCATGCTATCATGCATAAATTAAATCATGTCGTAACGTGCACATTTCGTACAAAATACACGAGTCACATATCACATAATTTGGACGCAGGCAAGTTACGTGTCGTAGTTGAATTTCTACTTACCTGTGGTCCAGCTTAATTAACGTACGTCCTCATCGCTCCTAACGTTCGACCTTTTCAATAAAGATTATTAGAGTATTAGTACCTTGTTTTCCTTAGTTAACTTGTCGAAATTACGTGCCTATGTGACCTTATGTGAACTTTGGATGTTACAACATGATTAAATTATAGGCATGAAGGCATGATATGCATATTTATGTGAACATGGCATGAGCATTTGCGCGTATAAGTAGTACGAAAGACATGAGGTACGAGTGCGCAAAAGATCGCCTGTGTGCGATGTATATTCGCCGATATTGGCTTCTGTTGTCGACTCGATGAAGAGTCCACGGCTCTCCTATGCGACCATGGCGTTATGAAGCCAAATCGCCTGTTATGAAAGGCAGGGGAATACCCCATATGCGGGAGATTCAACCTGGAGGATGCGACCCGAGGCATGCACTACCCAGAGGAAACCTCTGAGGTTAGTGACCTCGGTGTTGGGCTACCAGTCGAAGCATCCGCCTGGAGGCCACACTGAGCAAGGGAAGATCCTTTCGGTGACCTTCTAGTGTGCGAACCTCCACAAATGTAAGAATCCCTCGTGGATTAGAGCTCTATGAAATGGCGCATAGTGGGATAGAAAGCCGAGGGCCATATGACGTATGAGTCTAAGAAAAGAGTATGAGTTCAAAAGAGTATGAGCATTAGTAAGCGACGGCGTGGATTGGCGATCGTTAGGACAGGTGCATACATGCATCATTTCTGCTTACTGAGCCTCGGTGGCCACTCCTTACGTTACGTGTTGTAGGTACTAGCGATCACAGTACGTGATCTGTTCATGGTGCAAGGCCAATCTTTTGGAGCCTCCGGCTGCTTTTGAGGTGATGTGTATGGATGACGACCTGTGAAGGCCGGGCGCGTAGGAGCTTTTGCTGTGCATGCACACACGTCATTTTGCGTAGATAGGACATGAATGAATGTGGAACGACTTAAGGAATTCTTTCGACTTGTATGTATGACTCACAAGTTGTAAATGAAAAATTTGTTGCGCATTTTCGCGTGTCTATTCAAATAGACGCATGCTTAACACTTAAGACTAGTAGAAAGCACGGTTGGGAATACCGGGTCCCGACATAGATGAACATGTGTCTTACATAAGTCCATCTCATGAGTGTTTCAACAACTTTGTCTCCGGTCAGGAACCCTCACCCTAACAGGAATAATTGGGAATAATCGTCTAAGTGTGACCTATCAACGTCTGGCTCAATCCTAACATTTAGAAATAGCCGCCCCTTAACTTTCTGTTACTCAATGTCATCTGCCACCTCGGGGACTTACCATTCGCGACTTGCGATATACTTTATGCACGCTCAACTCGCATAATTCTCCAGAGTGATTCGTGCATGCTAGTGTAATGCATCGTGCCTCAATGCAATAAAACTTATCATAATCATAAATTCACGTCATATAATTCAGGTAAGCATGTAATAACATCGAAGCACATAGGCACAAAAAATATCTAGGTCAGTACCCTATCTAATTATTGTTTTTTGGAAAGTTCACTAAAATAATGGAAAAACGGAGTTACAGAGTAGCGTGCATGATAACGCTCATGACGCACCAACGTAATGAACAACCGACCAGACGGCAACAGTGACCAGCACCCAGACAACCTACAAGGTCCTAACAGACCAAAGCCAACAACAAACATAGAGCAAACAAATAGGGCTACGTAGGTGTCGAAAAACCGCTCCATCAACAGGTCGTGGGACTAGATGTAGTACCAGCAGGGGCAACATGCCAAGTGCCACAAACAGCGCCAAGGGCACAAAACTGAAGGCAATATCACGCAGGGTAAGCTTCGAGCGGGAATGGGAACATCCGCAAAAACCGATCAGCGTGGGGCGTAGTGACGCCAACTCCTGTTTTCCAAGGAGAGGGAGACCATGAGTACAGTGCCTCGCCGAGGTGGACCACACGTCACACAATATTCTGCATAGCACACCCCTCCCACAGCTAAGGACGGAAGCAACAGCCACCTGCAACCAACACAAAGAGACACAGAGAGATAGGCAAGAGAATGAAAGAGACAGGAAAGGAGAGGAGAGGGACGGAGTGACTCAATCCTCCGTATAGAAAAGCAATGACTCTGCAGTAACAAGGCGAAGCATCCCGCGGAACAACGACCAGCCCAACAGCTCCAAAACGAGCAACAACATGGCCACGGATCCACCCTACCAGGAAATGCGCCAGACTCGTCAGAGGGCAGCTGCCTGCAAGCGGTACTTATTCGGGTGGTGGACAATCGGGGCGGTAAATTATTTTGGCTGTCTAGGGTCTCGAATTTCCCAAGTGTCGAAGTTTTATTAATTTAAATCAGAAAATTCATGATTCTTGAAATATATTTAACAATATGAACTAATTTTAGACTTAGGATTCGTGATTCGTGCAATACCTTTACTTCGTTAAACAACTTCAAGTTTCTCACAATTGTAAGGCATACTACAGTAACGTTCCGCGAATTCTATCTACCGTCTCAATTCGTGAAATTTTCCTAAGTCATGAAGTGTTTAGCTAACTTACAGTTCGTGAAATTCCAGACACTCACAATTCGCCAAACTTACACTTATTTCTTAGTTCGCGATTCTACCTGGCCTAATCACGATTCTTGGCTCTTTCATAGTTCGCCGAATTGCTCACTAGTTTTGCGAAGTCCATGGATTCGCCAAGTTTACTCTCACGTTCGAAAACTTCCCTACTCGCGAACTATCTAAGCATTAAGTTAGTTCGTGAATTGTTTAACAACCGTGAAACCCTAGTTCGCCAAATGTCGTTCATGGGCACCTCATTCGCAAAATGCCTACGCACAATCGCGAACCCTATCATCCTTCCTTCTCAATTCGCCAAATGCACCTCTCGGCTTGTAGTTCGCGAATTTCCTAATGGACTAAACTTATACTTATCGCTCATTTGTGAAAGTCGACCACTCACACCTTCGCGGAAGTGCATGAATCCCAAGTTCAACTTTATGTCTACTTCGTGAACCCGTGCAGTGAAAGTCATTGAGTTTCGCGAAACTCATGCATTCGCCAACCTAATTCGCGATATCCTTACTTTCTAATTCGCGAACTGTATAACTCTACTTTTAACTCGTGAAAAACCCTACACACGATTCGCGTACGCTTGTATTTGGACCCTTTAGGGTTCGTGAACTTGATCCCTCTAAAAAATTTGCGAACCACTCATAGTTCGCGAGGTTCATGATTCAAGATCCCAATTCGCGAACAACCATATTTCGCGGGTCCGTGCAATTGCAACCATCTTGTGGGTTCGCGATCTTCCTTTTGCTAAGGGTTCGTGAACCGTAGTTGTGTGGAACTATTTAATTGTATTCAATTAATATAGTTGTCTTAGTCTTGCTATGCAATTAGTAGTCTTGGGCTAAATTGTAATTAGTCATTTTGTAGGACTACTTGTGTAAATATACCACGATGTGGTATATATAAGTGAACTCCTTAGGAAGTAAAGGAGTGCGTTGTACAAGGGAATTCAAGACAAAAAATAGAATTGCAAATCTAGAGAGAAGATTTTCGCCTCTCTGAGTGCTCTCAATGTTGCTTCTCTCCCAAGCTTTCTTCGTAAGCAAATCTCAATCGTAAGCTCTCGAATTTCTTAGATTTGCTATTCGATTCTTAGTAATCCGATCTAGGTTGGATAATTGGGATCCTAACAGTAGTTCGCGAAGCGCTCATTTCGCGCCCAACACTAAATAAAAACACCTTTTTCCACCTAATTTGTTAGACCATTTCGATTAAAAAACCCCCTTTTTCAAGACATGTTGAAAGTTAGTAAGAACTTCATAAACCCTAAAAATTGGACTTATAGAATAACACGGGCTTGGACAGGTTTTCGTGCCCTAACATCTTAAACATATTATCATATGGGATTAGTGACGCAAGATTAAGGTGAGAAAACATACTTTTTGATGATTAAAACTTGTATCGACCTAGCATGACACTCATGTGTTTATAATCCTTAGTGTATCCTATTACTTGAATCAAATATAAACCATGGTAAGGAAATTATACCTATCCCAAGCTTCTTCACTTCTGTAACACCCGTAATTTTAATAGGGATTAGGACGTGATTAAAATTGTACAAGTTAAAAATTAATGAAATTGACGTTCGAGCGGATCGGAAACCGAGTGAGAATTCATCCCGAAATAATATTAGAAGTCCAAACTAAAATAATATAAGAGGCCTAATGAATAATTTAGATTAAGTTTAAGGGCCTAACTAAATAAATTGAAGGCCTAAGTGGGTGATTAACAAAGGCCCAACCCCAAAATAGATATTCTCCCTCATTTTAAGCAAGTGAAGCATGGGCTCCCTTAACTATATTAGACCTAGGTATAAAACAATCATAGGAACCCATAAAGAGAAGAAAAATGTGAGAAGAAGTAAGGAGAGAGAAAAAGAGAAAGAGAGAACCAAAGAATAAGAGACGAAGAAGACAAGCAAGAGCACGGGATTTTCGGCAAGCTCATCACCCAAATCACCTACACGAAGCTTGAGGAAGTGGGGTAGGTGATTTCTACACCTACACCACATAAATAAGTTCAAAAGTTTCGAACTTGGATATTTCGACAATTCAAGTACGAACCGAGGAGTTTTGGTCTACGCGATTTTGCTACTTGTTATGTGCTTGATGTTATGCGTTAAGTTTCGAGCCCAGGCTATAGGTTTTTGGATGAATATACATGTTTAAATGCTTAGGGAATAATTTGGATGAATGAATTAGTTCGGGTAGATGAACTAGGCTTGGACGATTTACTAATATTTTACTTCGAATAGTGTTTTGTGGGAATCGGGCGAAACCTAGTGTCGGGCCAAACTTAGAGTCAGGCGAATCATTAGATAGAATATTATTTTCGAAAACTTACCAAGTTATAGACACAATCGGGCGAATCTTAGTTAAGGTTTGAAGTTCAAATTATTTGTGTA